>JANHFX010015894.1:0-103081 GCA_027560015.1 Chloroceryle amazona
GCAGCAAGCAGTGACGGCCCGTCCCAGCCAGCTCCTCCTCCTGCCGCCCCTTCTCCCCCCACCCCCTGTGCTCCAGGCTGCCCCTCGTCCCACCTCCGCCTCTCCTTTCCCAGCCTGGGGTGCCACAGCATCCTCGCTTCCGTATCCCTTGGACCGTGGGCAGCATCCCCACCACGAAATGACACAACATAATTAATCTGTGATAACTGGTGCTGATGAATAGGGGTGCGTTGTCCAATTTCTCCAGCATCCGCATCGGTGTAAATCATGAGGGAGCCCATTCGAATCATTATGCCAATGATGTTCCCCGGTCCATACAAAGCACCAGCCCGTGTCCTTTACAGACCACTCGCGAGGATAAAACGCCCGCGGGCAGTGGAAAGAGCGTTTATTGTCCGGGAGGACAACGCCACAAGGATCTCCCCCTCCTCTTATGATCGCTTTGGTTAATAAGCCGTTTTCTAAAGAGTTTGTTGCTTGTTTTTTTTTTTTTTTTTTTTTTTTTTTTTTTTTTTTTTTAATTTTTATTTTTTTTTAACGAACCGCTGTGAGGCTGGCGTGTGGCAGTACTTTAAGGAAGGACGATAAGGCTCCCGATTTGTTTAGAAAGAAAGTCACGAAAATGAAATCAAGAGTGTTCATCAAGTCTAAGTTTTGTCCTGAAACGAGGTGTATGACGAGGTCATATTTAATGTCAGAGGTTGGGAGATTTTTGTCTTGCTCTAGATGACACCTGGAGCCAGGAGAGAGGCATTGTGATAACAGATATTATTCATTTATCTCCAGACGCGAGAAAAGAATTAAAACGAGCTGAACATCAAAGCTTCCGATGGATCGGGGCTGGTTACCGACGCTTCGACCTAGATCATTCTCTTGAGTCTTTTGGACTGTTTCTGCAGCCGGTTTGGCGGACGGCTGTTAGCTACGGAGCCAGCTCCCGGGCAGCTTGCGGTGGGACGACCCTTCTCCGGAGCTTCCTTCGGCCCCACCCCGGGACACATGCACACTCACGCCTCGGGGTCCCGGGCAGGCAGCGCCCGGCATCTGTGGGTATCTGCCCGCCCGCTGTGGCGAGACAGGGAACCCGGCGGAGCCCCAGCTCCCCGTGCGCGGGGAAGGTGGATGAGCAAAGTTGCGCTATATTCGGTGCGGGAAATGGGCAGTAAATGCAATCACGCGTTGTAATTGTCCTCTGTGTCACCCGACTACGGTTCCTATTTATCGCACCGGTGTCATCCACTCGTTAAGACAGTGAGTGTACAGTGAACCGTGATCATTGCATAATACGAGCGTCTCCTTTCCCACCCGCCGAGGGTTGTTCTCTCCCACTCTGTACGCAGGTATTTCATTCGCGATCAGATATTTACTCCGTTTGGCAAGAGGCAGGGGATAGTTATGAGAGATCAGATGTCTTCCTGCTCAAAGCAGTTAACAGTTTTGCCCTTAAGGACTGAAAACGATTTTTTTTTTTCCGAGGTAATAACGTTTAAAATAAATACATGGGAAAGCTTCAAGGGAGGAAAGTGCTGTTAAAGAGGTTTTATTTACATACAGAAAACTCGCGATCAAGAGGATCGGATGGAGGCTTTGTTTTCGGAGGCTATACACGGCCCCTCTCTGTGAAGAAAAGTGGGGCTTCGGGGGTACCGTTTGCCGTGCGCAGTAACGGGGCGGTCCCTCAGGAGACCCCGTATCACAGAGGATCCCCCTCTGTCCCAAAGACCAGGGCCGGACCCTGCTTCCGTCGAAGCTAGTGCAACCAGCGCCGCTGCCCGAGAACGCAGGATTGGGCCCCGAGGATAGAACCACAGGGCACCTGCTGGTGCCGTGCAGCTCGGAGCCGGGACCGCCCCAAGCCGTCACAGAGGGACACCCCAAATCCACCATCGAAAAGAATAATGCGGGCGAAATACTTTTGGGGTTGTCCGTAGCCAAGCGCAGCGATGAGCACCCAGTTGGCCCGAAGCCCCCGTCCCGTCGGGGGCCGCGTCCTTTGCGAGCAGCGCCTGAGGGCAGGCGGCATGACATACCCCCCCCCCCCGCGACTGCCCTGCATGTTATTGTTATTATTTTTATGGGTTTTTTTTGTGTTTGTTTTTTTTTTTCCCCAAAGAGTGAGAGAAAAGAGTGAAAAAAAATATAGGATTTATGACTTAAAAACTTTTCTTCCGGGCTCTGTCGTTCCGTTTGCAGTTTTCATCGAACTTGCTGCAATGAATTTTAATTATCACACACACCTTCCTGCTTGTCTCGGTTATGAATACACCGAAATGATTCACCCCAGCGGGAAAAAATGTGTAGAGAGTTATAAACTAAAAGCTCCTGCACCGACTTAGATACGAGCACCCTATTATTCCCAGAGACTGCCTATGCACACCCATCTCCCCATATACACAACCAGTTGAGTTTATTTTTATGCACGCGTTTTACTTTTGGTTGTCAATTTTCATATAAATTCGTTTTCGATGCTTTTCCTGCTTCCTTCCACCGATCTAGGAAATACACGGGAGCTGTAATATACAGAATATATATACAGAAAATATACAGAATTATCTTGCATTCAAACAGAGCTCCTATAAAAATCCTATTATTTTTGCAGTACATTCGCAGTGTGGAGATGTGTCTTACGCTTGATGCAATCCTCAAATTACAATTATCTGCTGTCAGTTATTTTTTTCCCACTTAATTTCCTGTCTTTATTTTCCAAATCTATCCCAACTTTCCTGAATGATCGCAGCTTTGCGATGTACAGGCTGTCTCCCGTAGCTGTCCACCTCTTTTTTATTATCCAGGCTGATATAATAAACCAATCAATAAACTGTTTTGGGTCACAGACTTAAATTTGGTACAAATTCATTGTAGGTTTGCTCGGGTCTGTGAGATCATCTGGCTGATTTCTTTACCTCTCAAACATTATTTTTTTAAAGAAAACTTAAATTCTCATGAATTGCAAATGTGGTTTGTGTTGTGTTTGGTTTTGTTTTGTTTTGTTTTGTTTTTTTGCCCCCCTGTGAGGAGGGGAGAAAAAAAAAAACACAACAAAACAGAGAGAGAGGTTCAGGTTTTTTTTACTTTTACTTGGTAGAATGAAGGCGGAGGACCGATCCATGCATCAGTCTGGTAAAGCTGCTTTTGGGCTAGTTTTAGTGCTGCCCGATGACTGAGATGAGATGCTCTTGGTGGGACCCAGCCCCGTGCCTCAGAACGCAGTGGTTCCAGCTCAGCCTCCCTCGGTGGCCGCAGCAGCTGACGTGCTGCACTCCCCACGCGGGACCCTACACTGGAACCCCCGCGCGTCGCTCCCGCTGCCCTTGGTCAACCGTGCTGGGGGTGAGCCCACAGGCTGCTGCTGCCAAACCCACGGGGTTCCCCGCAGGAATCTGGAGAGAGAGCAAATCCTCATCCCAAACGTGCTTTTACACCCAGACCTGTCGGGATGATTCCTGTCACTTTCTCACCCAGGGCGCGGGATATGAGTGGGGTGGGCGGCAAGCACCAGAGTAAACACATTCCACTCCGGATTCCAGACAGCCCTCCAAGGTTACAGAGATTTTTCCCCTTGCCTTTCTTTAATTACATTCATGGGGTCCGCAGTTACTCTGATTGCATTTCAAGACGGTATTAGCTCTGCAGAGAATGCCATCAGGGTCCTGGCAATTTTATGCAGGGATGGGATATTTATTTGGATGCTCCTAATTCCTCTGTTGATTGTATCAGTGCCAGGTCATTTTAAGAAAGACATCAGTTTTAGTTTGTGTATATATATACATATTTGCAAGGAAAATTGTAACAAGGAAAGCTAATCATACTTTAGAATATAACAGATGTTGAAAGTATGTTCATTTAGCAAATGATGAAATTAAATCCACGCATCCATGTTTTATAGATTTATTTTGCACAGACTCTCAGAAATCAGAGATGAGAAGAATCACTAATTCATCCAGTTTTCAGTCCTTCAAATCTGCTCATTTAAGGTAGTTAGAAGTATCCCAATATTGTCTTGTTTCCATAATTTCATTTGGAAAACAACTTCTTTCCAATGTAAGCACTATCTTTGCCTATGCACTTACAAAATACATTCTAAAGAACTTCATTCATAGTCTCTAAGACAAAAAACAAAACAAAACAAAGCAACCAACCAACCAAAAAATTGTTTCAAGGTAGCTGCTTGCAGAGAGTGTGGGGAGGGAGCACTGTCAGAGGGTCCTTGCCATCAGGACACCGTAGTCTGTTATATGGGTTTTTGCTTCATGTAACAGAATGATTCAGCTTTTGTGTGCTTCTTATTAAAAGTTTTCATTTTCTTCTGACTGCACAATCCCAGTTTGTTCCACTGGAAAGTTATTGGATAGTAGTTCCCCACAGTTTCTCATTTGCAAAAATCTGCTACTCTACAGTCAAATCAAAATGTTTTTTTTCAACACTTGTGGGTTGTTTTGTTTTGTTTTGTTTTGTTTTTTCAAAGTGGTGTTAACAAGACCATTATGCTCAGGGATGCTCTCAGTATTTAAGGATTTAGTTTGTATCTGGACCCTGATCCTGTCAGTGGCTTGGCATTGGTCAGCTTCCACAATTGTGCTACATAACAATGTGGTTCAAAACATTTCAGGATGCAAGCAACCAGTTCAGTCTTGATTTCCTGAGAAGCAGTGACAATGGTGAAGAAACGTGGGAAACAGAGATTTGTACCAAGCAAAGACATTTTTGCAATGTCAGGGTGTTTGACCATGATAATGGCAAGCTCTGGATATTTAAGGTTCAGTTAATAGAGGTTTTATTTCATTTGATTTACTCCAGATGGTTCTCAGCCACAACACAGAAACTTAGACAGCAACCAGAGCTCCAGCATGCAGGAGTATCTGAGTAATGAATTTTCATTTGGCCCACAACAGATAACAGCCTGGGCAACACTTGGATCTGTAGAAATTTGGATTCCAGAGCCATACGCTGAGCCGGGGGTGGAGGAAAGGGTGAAGGAGGGGGATACTGCTCTTTTACAGCACAATGAAAGTCAGATCCACGTATGCCAAGAAAACAATCTTAAAATTATGTTAATAGTTTTCTGCCTTGAAGAGGGGTAAATCTCAAAGGATCAGCAGTCACAATAGTTTAGTTAGTTTTGGTCTGCAGTGATAATATTTGCTCTGATTCTTTATCATTATCGGTGTAGGTCCCTCATTATGATCTAACTCCACTTTAATTACAACTGGTCTAATCAGCCCAAGGTCTAGTATATTAACAAAGGGTTTGCATGATCTAAAATTCCCACCAGAACTGCTGGAGCATGAGCAGTACCAGCTAAACACATGATGCATCTCTATGCTAGAGTAGACAACAACAGGAACATAGTGTATCCTTTGTCTCTTCTGTACTTCCATTTGTGCTTTAAATATTACTCTTAAAATTATTATTATTACTTTTATTTATTTCCTGTAGCAAGATACATCATTCACAAGTATAAACTTTTAATTTATTTGGTAAGGTTTTGATTTCTTTGGTATGTTTCGAATAGGTCAAGATTAAGTATATCCACAATTATGGGAAAAGGGAAAATGCCTTGCTGTGAATATCTACCAGTTAGTGATATAGGAGAAACTGTCAGGAAACCTTGGAGATGATTGCTAATGGTATGATTAGAGTTATTTTTGGTGTGGTAGAATTCAAAGAGGATAATGCAAAAGGCAGATTATACTCAATAAATATGAAAGTTGCTGATGCCCTCTGGGAAACACTAGAAGCTTTTCTCCATGCCAGCTACGTATTGCAAGTGTAACAGTATTCCTAGAGATTATCCCTTTCTTTTCTTTACGAGCAAAAAAGCTATCATGAAAAATCAGATTTTGGGGATCTGTGTATTCTGTAGATTGGTTTGCAGTAAAATGCAAAAAGTTCTCTTTCAAGGTGGTGAATACCAATAAAAGCAGCTTCTGCAGGCTACAAGCAGCACAGAGCAAATCACCGGGCATAGGTGTCCTTGATTTAACTTCATCATTCCCACTGGTGCTTGGATTCTAATGCAGAACATTGCTGAAGGCATGGCTTGCACTGCAGGGGCCAAAGGGTCCTAAAGAAATCAAAGGGCTCATTCTTGGTTTTGTATTGTCCCTCTCATGGCAAGAAAAGCAGATTAGAATAAGGTAGTGAATTCCCACATGAAATAACATTTGTATAAAGTGGCATCTGCTGCCCCTTCCCTCACATTATTGTTGGTGACCCCATGAAGTTGTTGGAAATGGTTTGTGACTGGCACATGTTCTCTCTGACCATCCTTGACAGCAGCATAGTCCTGTATGCAGAAGTATGCCGTGGCTTTATAGCTAGCTGGCTTTCCTCAGCCTGGCTATGCACCTGCAAGATGGGCAAGGGAGAAGGATGAGTAGGGCAGCACAAGAAGCAGCAACCTCACCTGGGATAAGGGCACTTTCACCCTCTCTCTAGTGCTCAGGATCTTTTCCAAGCAGCCCATGGCTAGGGAGCAGGCTGTCTCCCCACTCACCTCTGTTGCCCCCATTCTGTCTTTAAGCACTGCCTCCAGTCCTGGGCTTGATTCAGCAGATGCTGGAGTGCTGCCCAGATGTGAAAGGAGAGCTTGTGAGCTCCCATTTTGCTTCTTTGATGCTTTCCCTCCTGCTCCCAAGAGAAACATCTGCCCTGTTTGTCTTCTGCCTTTGTTCCAGCCTGGTTTTGTAGCTCATGCTAGGTTTCTCTAACTTCAGTTGAAGGGCTCGTTTCACAATATAAGGAGCAGAAAGGTTGTTTGAAGATTTTTAGACCAAATTCCACTTTTCCCTCCAGTAGTTTTTCTTCAGTCCTTCTATTATGCTATTGGTTAGCTCTTGGAAGCAGAGGGATGTCACTAGCTCTGAAACTACAGAGATAAGTCAAACCCAGAATTTTATTTCCACCACAGAATATGTGTCTCCATCAGAAAAGCAATTAATTTTATTTTTTTTTAATTTTTTTTTTTGTAGTAAAGGTTTCCAACAACAATATAAAAAGGCATGAGAAACATGAGATCATTCAGGGCTGGATTTGAGAGAGACAGACACTCCTTCATGTGTGTATTCTCCTGCTAACTCTGTGCAATATTTAGGGAGAAGCATAAATACTGAGTAATTTTATTAACTGGCTTTTCTATGGGTTTGTTCAGGCCAAATCTGGATTCTATAAAACAAACAGAAAACATTTTTCTTTTTTGAAATCAAGAATGTAAGAAAGTATAAACAGGGGTATATTAAGTTTTCCAATTAGAAGAATTATCTTATATAATTAAAATCACCATCAACACCTTCCAAATTCTGTGGTGCCAGGAATGAAAAAAGCATAAATGCAAATGACAGTAACTTTTCCACTTCCACAATCAAAGAAAAAAAAAAATCAGAAAAAAAAGAAAAAAACGTGAGATTGAAATTCTGTGGTTTTGAGTGCACATGTTAGTAATAACGTTTGCAGTTTGTAAGCTGTTGTTCCACTGAAGTTTCTGGACTGATACAATGGAGATCTGAAAAAATCTGATCACCAATTAAACAGCAAAAACATAATTGTGTTTAAAGGGGAACACCAGAAGTTAATAACAGCTTTTTCAGCCCTAAAATTTACTCTGGATGTCCAGAATAATGTGTGCTTGATATCTCTGGAGTGATGTAATGAAAATATTTTTCCACTCTCTGAAAATGTTTGTTTTATTACCTACGTTCAAGATCGCTGATGAGTTAAAAGATGGGTAGTGCCAGGGTTTCTTTGGTTACCTCCAAACTAGCTCTATATTCTCCAAATTATATCTTCATCAAAAAATAGCACCTGAACCCTTCTGATCCAAAATATTTATTTTAAAGTATGTGTGTGTACATCTCTCTATACATATGTTTATAGCAATCACATAGAAGAGAATATCTGCTGCTGAGATCTCAAATTGTTTCTAAAATTATATAGTCTTAAATTAAAAGTTGGTTAACACAAAGACAAGAACATAAAAAGATTATTGTCTAACCTTAGTTTTATAAATCAGTGGCTGAAACAGAAACTCAGCTGTAGAGCCCTGAATTCCATCTGCTTGAATGACTTTTGAATCACATTTCCCACATTCAAAGCTAGATCTAAGTTAATTGCAATTTGCATTTTAAGTCAAAGGAAATGCAATATCCAGTCAAATATACATTTCAATTGAAGTTGGTTGATTCAGTCCTGCCATTTGTAAGTGCTCTGAGCCAGCAGAATTCTCCACGGAGTTTGCAGGAGTGGTATTTAACTTGCATCATATGTGGCAAATTGCTCAGTGTAATTTAAGCAATATTAACCTAAAGGGAAAAGAAAGGTCTGTCACTTAAATCTGGGCTGACTCCTTCATACAACGTCGTAATTGGTAACTTTGCTTTCATCCTCCTCTCGTTTGTTTTGTCATGTTTGACAACATACACATTTGAAAATTAATGGGTTAATCACCTGCATAATGGCTTTATACCAAATGCTGAAAGGATCTTCCTGGAGTTTGAATAAGCATCTTCATTTGCACTGCTGGGAGAGCACCTTTATGAAGCAGGCTGGTTGCAGGAAGGAGAGCTACTTCTTTCTTTTTCAAATTCTGGAAATGTTGAAAACAAGTTTCATTTTTGACTTTGCATTTCTTTTATCAACAAAATCAGCCAGTACCCATATGTCTATTCACTTAGTTGAGTCTGTTCTTTAAAACTTAGTTTGTTGTTTTGTTGTTTTTTTTTCCCACCAGTTTAGTTATAAAGATGGATTCAACACAGTTTAACGTGCACTGTGCTTTTTTGCCTTTTTTTTTTTTTTTTAAAGTATGGAATATTAATTTCCAAAACATTTCTAAGGATGTTTTTATTAAAAAGTGAGATTAAGACATCCAAATAGTTTTGGCATACAAATAAGTAAAATTCTTAATATTTTAATGGTGGAAACCAAAACATTATTTTAACAAATACCTCATTTTGAATTTTTCCAAGTAGATCAGTGCAGCGTTCTTACAAAATCTGTAGCACCTTGTGCTGACTGACAGGGCACAAGCTTCTGGAAACATCTAATTGTAGCTCTTCAGGCTCGGTAGCTTATCACAACCATTTGAATAGTTACTCTTAAACAAATCCAGGAGTAATATGACACTCAGCCTTACACCCTCAAACCATAAAGTAAACTTGTTTTTCCATGAAGCAATTAGAAGGATACATTTAGACATATCCTTAAAATAAACAACATAAGCATATCTGAAAACATTATTTCATGTTGTAACTTGTGGGTTCTTAGAATGACAGTTCACAGTTACTGAAATAGGAGAGAAAATATTGATCAAAACGTGCAGGGAACATACATGGGAAAGTCAGGGTCATGACCAGACAGATAAAGGAATTTCTATTCTAACCCTGATTTTGCACACTGATTCTCTTTCTCTGGTTTACAACCCAAGAGGAGGTTAGTGCCAGTATACAGGAAAACTCCCCAGTATCTCCCATGCTTCAGGTCCTGGCACATTTGTTTTTCTGTACTATTGAACTATTATTTCTGTTAATTAATTCATTAATATAAAAACCCTCCTGATGCCATAGATCTGTTATAAAGGAAACCATCTAATGATATCATACTGTTTAATTCTCAGTTTTGCCTAATTTACACCAGGAATTCATCACTGGCCTTACAGTCACACTAAATGCCAACGCAAAGCATTGGGACTCCCTGGAAGCAGAAGTGGCAATAGCTGGGGTTTGTGTCTGGGTCATTCCTGCTTTGCAGAAGGTCCCGTCCCAACTGCTGCTGGCTGTTACTTCATCCAGCAGCTTGTGCCAGTAATGAAACCAATCCCAGACACCTCTGGAGTTAAGGAAGCACAAGCCACTTGTATTTTTCCAATAGCCTCTTAGACAGAATTAATTTGGGGTCTAGCCCTGCAGTGGTCAGTGTCTTCACTAGGAGGTATCAGGTGTCCATGTTGCAGACTTGGGGACTGGGTGTAAAAGCCCTGATCCTAACCTGACCACGGAACCAGGAATAAACCACTGCTGCATACAGAGCTGTTGGAAATCACCAGTCACAACCCTTTCTGACTGTATCACCATCTCTTGCTCTTGCTCCTTCCACTGCCCTAGTGAAGGTCATGTTTGCTGTTCAAAGAAACAAATGCAAAGAGGATAAAACCTGTTTCAAAATGTAAAGATAAGATTCAAGAAGGCAAAGAATCTCAGCCCAGTTTTTATATCTCTCTAGTCAATGATGCAGCACTTCCACCCCCTTAAAACACTGGGGTTTTGCTTGCTTATTTGTCTTATTTTTGAAGAATTTTCAGATGCCAGTGTAACCACAGTTTTCCTGTCAGAGCTGCTCCACTGAAACATCTTTCAGTGGATCCAGTGTACTCTGTAGTTTCTGGAGTTTATAACACAGCCATAAAAAATTGCTCGAGGCTGAATCTTGGCATATTAAGTGTCATCACAGAGGTAATTGCTTTTCTTTAAACACCTAGGAAAAATAATAAAAAAAAAGCCAACATCTGAAATTGCCAAAAGGCTATCATGTCCAAACACCTACACTTCCACAGAAGGTTTTCTTGGCTTTTATTCTAGTCTTTCTTTGCATTTTTTCCCCTCTCAGCTGCTTTTGCAATTGAATGTAAGTAGCAGAAAACAAGAGAGGTTATTAACCCACAAAAATGTGTCCAGTTAACAAAATGTTAGGAAACACAATGTCTAGGACAATGTGCCCTTATTACACCCTTTTCTAACACAACAGTCACTTGGCTATTAGAGGAGTGAGTAAAGCATGGGTCTGAGGTTTAAAAATGGTTCTTTTATTACTCCATTGTCAGCTCTGACAGCAAAAATATTCTAATTCAGTTTATTTCTTTAGTCCTTCAAACGTTGTTTTATGTCAGTAAATTCAGATTTACACAGATTAAGCCCTGAAATATAATGAGGATGGGACCATGCTGGATTTTCAGTAATAGATTGTTGTCTCTCTCTGCCAGAAATCAGCAAAAATTAGAATGTGATTCACTCCTGTGAATCCTGTTCTGGGTTCCTAATTCTGAGAAAGTTCTCTCCAGCACTGTAAGCCAGTTTGAGAGATCTTAAATTTCAATTTGCAAAGGGTACAAAAATATCTTGAATTCAGGGAGTTGCTTTGGCTATTTGGAAATTTGCAATCTGAAATTGGATGCATGTGAATGAATAAAATAAAGTAAAATAATAAAATAAAATAAATCATGATAAGCAAAATAGTAAATAAATAGTAAACAAGTCAGCTGTTTTTCTAGTGTGTATTTCTGGTGTAAATGTCACCATTTCTCACAGGCTTTTGGTTATGGTTTTAGAATTTTCAGTTTGCTTTGTTTTTGGTGGTTGTTTTTTTGTTTTGTTTTGTTTTGTTTTGTTTTGTTTTGTTTTGTTTTGTTTTGTTTTGTTTTTCCAGGAACCAGACAGTCATTTCATAAATTGTTGTGAAGTGTTTTGAGCAGCTGAATGACCCCACTGTAATCTCTGCAGCCTGCATTAATCCATCATGTTCTGGTTCATTTTGCGTGGCTGCCACTTTTCAAGTATATTCAGGGAATGCTACTGTGTAGCTGATCTGTCATTTAATTATATCTTAAATTTGTCCTATTTCTCCCTTCCCAGCTGGGTCACCAGTTGTCTCAGTTGTGCCATTGCACTGCAGTAGCCGAGGGCATGGTGCCAGTATTTCATCCCATCTTACTGATAGATATACAGTTGTCTTTAATTAATTTTTTTTAGTACGTAAGGGTTTCCATGTTGAGTGATGTGATGGTAGGAAATAATGTGGATCTCTGTCCATAGTTTTTAGGCTGCGATTTTGAGAATGAAATTTGGGTGCTATATGCAAAGAGGAGCCTGACAGCTGTCATCTCTTTCTGGTCAGGGGTTCACAGCACATTGCTTCTGCTCCTCGTGGCTCGTGCTCTGCTCTTGTTTTGCCTAGGACCTCCTACAAGTAAGTGTAAGAGCTCTCTTTAGATCCCTCTTAATCCAGCCTGGGCCTCTCTAGCATTGCTCTTGCCACATTCACCACGGTTGTTTGTCTTTTCCAAACCTTAAGAGATGGAGTCGTGGCTCAGGAATGAACACCACATCAAAAAGGTGCACATGAAACCAATACAGTTCTTTCCAAGAACGCTGCACGCTTGAATACAACCCTAAGCAGTCATACCAATTAACATGCATATTCCAGCATTTCCCATAACTAAGTAAGAATGTCTTAGTCTGTCAGCACTTCAGGAAATTTCATCACCTCACTGTCCACTTCTTTCTGCAACTCATTAAAAAATCCAACACATTAAATCTTGCTGCTCTGCAGCTCTGACAGGAGAACAATCCCTGGGTTTGTCTTTCTTTTGCTCTGGGGGTTACAGTGTACCGACTGCCGCTTGGCAGTTTGAAGGCAAGAAGATACCCCCTCCCTTTTCCCAAAATGGCAATTTATTTTCTATAGCTACCTGTTATGGAGAAGTCTTACAAAAAGTCTTCTGAAAACCCACCAAATGCTTCTCTGCCCCCAAATAAACAATCTCCATTCAAATACTTTTGTTTACCATGACCTACATTTGAATTTCTTGTGAAGAAATATTTGTAGTTAATACACCCAACTGGCCAGGTACCAAGATTACACCACACTGAAGCTATGTCCATGGTTCAGATAAATCAACTGTACAGATAGTGGAGCCAGGGTATTTACCACAGCAATACAGGACAGAGAATGGGCAAGCTCTGCAGATGGCTCATGAGCTGCAAAGCAGAAGTCTCTGAGGAGAGTTTTGAACGAGGAACAGAGGAAAACAAGAAATCCTGCTGCATTTCAGGAAAAAAAATCAAGAATTTCATGACAGGCTGTGCATTCATAAGCAGAGAGGTAGGTGGAAAGGAAAGGTAGTTTTGTGGTTAATACTTGTACTCTTCCACAGGAAACATGGGTGAATTTTTAAGCCCTAGATGTTGTCCTTTGCTTTAAGTAAGTCCTATGAGCTCCCTGGACCTGGGATTGCCGTGTATGAAATGGGAACAATTGTATTTTCTTCTTTCTACTCTTTGTCTCCCAATCTCCTGCATGTTTATTTTAGTCATTATATGTTTGTACAGTACTTAGCACAATGAGATCCTGTTCTTGTCTGAGACCTCAGAGAACTCTATAACACAAAGGTTGGGTTAATGAGAGAGATAATAAACCTCACTGGAAAAAAAAATCTTGTAATTTTTGTTGGAATTCCAATAATGACCAGCTCTGAGTGACTAAACTCCAGGTGATTCATAGAGCAAGGCAAACATGCAGCAAGTTTGTCACAGTTGGCCTTCAAACATGTGTTTGCCTTTTTTTTTTTTTTTTTAAACAACAGCAGCAGACCACTTTCCAAAGATCACAAGTTTTCTGCTTTCTGAAAGGAGAAAAGAAAAAGAAATTTTTTTAGTGTAAGCCGACACTTCCAATTCTTGGCATTAAGCTCTTCGTCTTTTGGGGGTTATTTGACATTCTCCTAGTGCTTCTGAGATGAATAATGCAAGATAAGTGTTCTCATCTCACGACACAAAAGTCAGTGTTGCACCCTAGTAAAACATGACGTTTCTTGCAGGGACGAGTCTCCCACCTTATTGTATGGTTTGGAATTGGCCAGCCGTTGAGATCCCCCTCCGGCAGGTTTTCTCATCCTTTGTTGGGAGCAAGTTTTGACAACAGCAATGCTAATTGATTAAACGTTCTAATCAGAGATTACAGCTAAAAGAGAGATAACATTTTTATTTCATTGTGTCTCTGAGAACATTAACCTGTGAGGATCTCGCCACTTTGGCTGTGGAACTATGTCAGGCTGTATTAATCAACTCAGTTCCCCTCCTGCTTTTTTTTTTTTGTATTGAATTCCTGAGGTCAGGTATTTTAAAAGCTCATTCAGTATTTACAATACACCTTTCACCAGGATTCATGTAGGGGGAAGTCTCTTTAAAAAAGCATTTGCAACTTTTGTATTCTTTCTTCTTCAGTAATTTTTACATCTAAAGCCAGCTGGCATTCACTGTAGGTGTTTGGAAAGTGTAAACACTCTCACTGAAGAAAATGACATTGGTTAAACTATGGCAAAGGTATTGGTGGTGAAAGGGACTATGGCTGGAACTAGCTTTTCCACAATTATTTAACTTACGTACATAAAGATTGTCAGAATGCAAAAGTGAAATGAGAGGATCATCCTGTGCCGAGTACAGAATATTCTTAAATAATGTGCAGCAGTTACTTTGTCAGATTTTTTCTTTAACACCATTCCAAGGACTATAAAAATCAGGTGCATTATAGGCTTTCAATAACATTTAGAGTATGAATAGGTGTTGTTTTTTTTTTCATATTGAATCAAATGGTGTAACGGGCAAATGAATGGAGGAGTGCACAGGCTCTGGGAATTCTTTCAGTCTCAACCTGCCACTGAAACCAATATCCTGTGGGCCTTGGCCATGTCACTTCTATTGCTTGGATAAGACCTATAATAGAGATGTTGGGCAGACCTGAAATCTTGACTTTGATTCATTTTCTCCTTTATGGATCTTATTCATGTGATTGATATCTTTCAGATTTCAAGGAAAAAATATTGCAGAAAGTTTCCAAATCATGTTTCTTAACAGAGCGCTTGGAAGAATCAGTGAACTGATCTCTGCATCACCTTTAAAAAAAACAAGCAAAAAACCACAAACCACCAAAAAAAACCCTCCAAACAAAAAAACAACAACCTATGATGTATTTTTTTTATGCATAAGGAACCAAACATTAAGATTTTTTTTTGAAGGATAATGGCAAGTTCTTCTCAGATATGCAGATTGATGCTACTGCAGGAAGCGCAGTTTGCAGATAGAACTCTTTCTCCTATCCTCTGAAAAAATGTACCTTTTTAGTTTCATGGTAAAATATTTGAATGAAGTGGAACTTCTGTAAGATTTGATTAATATCATTAGACGCTCAGCAGTGACTGATACTCAGATTGGTTTTTAGATACTGATACTGCTAGTGATAGAATACTGTCATTTTTTGTAATTTAACCCAGATATCAGCTTTCTCTTCTCCTAAAAAAGGGCCAAGATTATACGATTAGGGAAAATCTTGTAGTCCAGGTATGTTAGCAGGAAAACTCTTCAGGAATGTAAGAAGGCAGAAGATAACAGAGTCATAAAAATATGCTTGTGAATAGGAAGGGTAATATTCAGGGCTAGATTTTGATCTTTATTAGACTAGTGTAAATCTGGAGTAGCTCCACAGACCTCAGTTCAGTTGCTTTGACCTTGCAGCAGATTACAGATACACAACGTAAATCACCAGAGAGATAGCTTTATATCTTTATGAGAAGAGGCGGGTTATAAATACATACAGATATTTATGCAAACATATGTGGCATGAAAGCATCCCAATGGTTGTTTTTATATTAACATGTCCAACATTGTTTAATGCAACCACCAACTCTGATGCCTCTACAATGATGTCTTTACCCCTTGACCTCAGAGGCCATACAATACTACTACTATGTTAACATTCAGTTAACAGCAAAGGGATTTGGGGCTTTTTTTTTTTCCCCCCATAACTGTGCCAGGAGTGAATGCCTGCTATACATAAGCAAAGCATCAGATGCATAAAGTACATGTGAAACCAATATGGTGTTTTCATTTTTACTGATGTATAATTTTATCTTTCTTTCCTTTTTTTTTTTTTTTTTTTTTCTTTTCCCTTAATTTTTTCTGCCATCTGATCAGAAAAAGTAATCAAGCCTGGTGTTTGTACTCTGGACTCCCATGTGTTGACTCCAGTGATAATTCACAGTAGATTTTTATTTTTTAATAAGTTTTCCCATCCAGCGTTCTGAGTGTGGAGCTCTGTCAGGAATTCCAGTAACTAAAGTTTTCACCTCCTGATCTCAGCTACTTTCTTCCCATGCAGGTATTTCAGGTGGCACAAGGCATGGGCATCCTGCTGCCCCCAGTGGCTACTGCTACTGAAATGCATCTGAGACTCAGAGAAGAGGTGATGTATGAAAAAACAATTTGATAGATGCATAACAAGAGCCGAGAAGAGAAGACCACTTACATACATGATTATGACTGGTTTAAAAAGAATTTTTGTTGCTTCAGATTTGAGATAATGGCATTCTGAAAGTTCTTCTGTGTCTCAAACTGCTGCTGTCTGTAAGGAGGAGGAACTATTGCCCAAAGATCACATACCTCCATGAACACCTTCATCACCTTTTGATTTCTGCTGTGTCCTGGAAGCAGATACCCAGTAGACCAGAAGCTCCACCTTCCTCCTTTTTTTTTCTATTTTTCTGTTTGTTACAAAGGACACAATATTTGATGATTCTTTATTGTTTGATGTCTGTTGCTGCAAATTATTTTTTGTTTTTCTGAACAGTTCTTCCTGAGTTTACAGGTCGATTGTTCTGAAGACTGTATGGGTCTGGTGTAGGACAGGGTGGCTGTAAGGGATACTCATCCAGTCCCCTTTCTTACTCTTTTAAAAGTGTTCTCCCAAGTCATATGATATATTCAGAGAGGGTGTAGAAAGAAACCTAGATAGCAAGTGTTCCCATTAGCTGCCAGCTTGTTACCCACAGCCTCACTGATGTTCAGTACAATTCAGATTTCCTGCAATGGACAGAACTGGTGAATGTTACTTACCTGCCTTGATGAAAACATCAAGAATCTGTGAAATGGGATTCTCTTGGGAATGTGGTTGTGAAATTAGAAGCTTTTCCTTGTAATTTCTCCAATTTCATTAGATTCAGCAGCTGATGTGACTGTGCTTTATTTTTGGGTTATTTGACTGTAAATGAATTGAGAAAAGAAGATAGTACTTTTGAAAAGAATAATATTTTTTTTTCCCCTTCCATTTCTTTCAAGAATTTTAATATAGACACATACGTGGGGACCTTCTCTGTTCTCTCTGGATGCCTCTGCTTTGGGTCAACTGGTAACACTGGAAACAAGTCATGTTGCAGAAATTAAAATGGGAATTGCATTGGGAAACTGCTGTGGGAGATCAGCTGGGAATTTTGAGGGAGAAACTGCTTCATTTTCATATGATACCTCTTTTCTAAAAGGTTCATCAAACCACACCACTTAAAAATATATAGATAAGTAATACTTTTTACTTACATGTGATCTGAAGTTCACACTATTCACACAGAAAAGCCATTAGTATCCTTTCTTCCTGTAGTTGGGAGAATCTGTATGTACAGTTCAGATGTTCAGTATTATTAGTAACAACAAGTAATAATGATAATATAATCAAAAAAAAGTAATGGGAACATTTATGTCTCTATAGTAAAGGCAAATTGTGTGGAGGCAGCTGTCTGTTGTACAACATATAGGCAAATCCTGGCAGAGCTATTCTGTCCCTCCTGTAACTTCATTTCTTTTTTCATCTCTATGTCTTTTTTTTTTTTCCCCCAGGCAAGAGAAATCCTATATTTTATTATTTTTATTACCATTTCTGATTAATACCCTTCTCAGTCCCCTCCCACCCTCTTTGAGTTTTTCATTTTAATGGCACACAGCTCAGATTTTCTTTTTCCTAGGGGAAATAAGACTATTCATGGAAGCTACCTCCACACCATTTGTGCAGAGTATTTTCTAGGGTGAGTTAAGGGCAAAATCTCCACAACATTATTGCACCAGGTTTGTCATTTCACATTTCATAAATCCTTGAAAATAAGCTCCTGAAAAGCAGTGATAAAGTGACATTTGGGAACGGAGTAAAATCACAACCTAAACGTGAACTCCAGCACTGGTCAGGAGTTGGGTTACCAGCTCCTCCGTCTATTTAGAATGGCTTAGAGCTGGGTTGGAGCTGTTTGCTTAGCCCTGTTACGAACACAAGGGTTGAACTCCTGGCCCCCTCCCTCATAAATAAACTGATGTCCGGGCTAAAGTCAGATGCCCATCTTTTCTTGAAGTGACATCTACAGCTTACATCCAAAAAAATCTCTGGGGTGAAGAGGGTTAAGAAACATAAATCTTGGAAAATAGTTTATTAATACTATGATAGAAGCTCCTGCCTATGAAAGTCAGCGGGATGGATTAGGCTGCCTCTGTGTACAGTAAGGAGAGTTTTTTTTCCCTTCCTCCCCTCCCACCCCTTTTAAATTAGAAGCAGATTTAGAAAGTGGGACTTTCCTGAACAATCAGCCACAGTAAACCTTTAATCTTGGTCACCTCCGTGAGAAAAGAATAGGAAATCGATGTGAAGAAAGAGGGGAGGCAAAAATGCATGAAGTAACATAGGAAGGACAGGTCACTGAATTCACCTTTTAAAGATTACTGTTACTATTTTGAATATGTGTATGTGCTGGCATCTTATACAGTTTAAAAAGCCTTTCTCTGAGCAATAACCATCATCAGATACCAGGAACCAGAGTGCAGAGATGCAGAGCCATAGATATGGAGCTGGCTGAAACCTTTCTCTATAAAAACATCCATAAGTGGTTTTGGTTCTATTTGTTTCCCAGGATATGAACACTTTATTGATGCACACAACTGTGGTATCTGTCATCCTCTCTTCTAAAAATAAATATATTTAAAAAAAAAGGGTCCCACAGGGAAAAGAGGTATAAGCAGCTCTAAGTGCTGGTCTGGGTCCAGAATAGCCATACTCTGGATCCTGCCACTGGTCTGGAGGCAGTCTAGGCTGAGTAACATGGCTGCATGGGACCACAGTTATGCTAGCTGTAAAACAGGACTGTGGATAACTGAAACACTCAGCAAAGCACCTGGAGATCTGGCAGCAAAAAAAAGTATAGAGAAGTTTGGTAGCAGTGTTACTCAATGTCACGGTCTATGCTGATGGATGTCTGCCTTCGTACTGATGTCTTGTTTGCTTTTCCCACCCTCAGCAGTGCTCCGGCAAGAGATCCATGCCCTTCTTAACTCTGTCTTTGAATTTCACCTTCAGTGCTTCACCATAATTAAACCTGTTTGTTACAAGCCATGGCTTGCATCAATAAGCAAATGGTCTTTTTAGATGTTGTGTTCTATCCCAAAGAGTGGTATCTGTAAGCCTGGCCTTCTTGATCATGCTAGTCCATAAATTGCAACAAATCTGATTTTGGGAAGGCTCAGAATAGTCCAAGGAAGCCCATTAGCCCATATTTTCAAATGTCTGGAAATGATCTGAGCAACTTAATAAAGGATATCTTTGTCACAGTAACTTTTGCATTATTTTTGCTCCTCCTCTGTCCATTTAGCTTTTGCATATGGGCAAAGCTGTGAGTTTTGCCTTGATGGACGACCCATCTATGTTAACATTTCCCTTCTTCAGAGGGTTGATAGAGTAAATGTTTGTGGTATGGACTTCTACAGTCTGTAACACCACCTTTTCTTTCTGTGGGATCGCTGAATTTGTTGCTTCACTGCATGCAACATTTCCTACATATTTATATGGATAACCTCTTTTTCAGCCTGCATGAATCCCCTGAGCTCCTCTGACTTTAGCAGATGAGCACCACTTTTTGCAGACTCAGTGTTACACTTTCCCCTTCTTTCACATTCTAAACAATTACCATATTAAGCACAACACTTTGCAGACATAAATTGATGATTTGCCATTGAAAACCTGCTGATATGCAAGTTCAGGCTCATTGACATGGACAGTCAAGTCCAATGAGACACACATTAGCACCAGAACTGGCAATGAAACAAAGCTGCTTTTGGACCCTACTTCAATCATTTCCACTTGGAAACTCCTCAAAGCCAATAAAGCAAATATGTTAATGTGATTAGCTTGAAACAATCCAAGAAAATGGTTTGTGTATACATCTTGGCACAGCTTTTAGTAAGTATGTAAGATAAATCAGAATAAATTTACTTTAGTGAACCGGTGTGAAGTGTTCAATTTGTGCAGTGCAGGGATTGCATCTGACTACAAGTAGGGAAAAGTGGTTCTGTCTCTACTAACTCTATGGCTGTAAACTGGGAGGAGGCAAGAGAGAGAAAAAAAATAAATAATTTTTTACTCAGTTTATCTGCATGAAATACTTTTCTTTTAATCACTTCATTTGACCTGATAAGTGTCTCATAAACCAAACTTATAAAGAGACAAAAATTACTCGTATGGAATTAAATTACTCATCATTAGCAGCCACTGATTCTTCTATATAGGACAAAACTGTGATTTCTTACCTCAAAAACTGCTTTTCATCTCTAGACATCAAAGTATGCAGTACTTCTGAATAAATGCTGGTGAGGCTTTTGAAAAGAGGAGGCAGACACAGTACAGAAATGAAGAGCTGTTTGTTTCTTTTAGGGTTATCTTCTAAGATAGAAAAAGAACCACCACTTGAACTCATCTGACTCGACTCCAGCTCTGTGCTTAATCCCTTATGACTGTTTTCCCCCCTTTCCTAAATAGCGATGAGCCTTGGAAGAGGAAGAAATAGGGTATTGCCTACCCACCCCCCCCATATTTTTCTTATGCCCCCAAACCTCCTGGCTTTTGAGGGGTAAAACCCCCTGATGATGGGTGACTCTGGCTACTCAGTTTGCTTCTTTTCCCATTCCTTTCAGTTTTCACCTGAAAAACAAACACTATTTGTAATCTGAGGAGTACCAGAAGTTTTCTAGACAAAACTGTTTGTATGAGATTTCACAGTTAAGTTTTGAAGGTCTGAAGTGGATAAGCTTCCCAAATCACAGAAATTTGACTCCAGTATTTATAATACCATTTTTTAAAAAAGTTTTTCAGCCTGTAAGTAGCTTTGAAATGAATAAAGGCTTGCACTGTAGCTCTGTAAGGTGTCTTTTATTCAATTAGAATATGTACCATGTTAACATTCTTCAGCATTGTCATAATTCCTCTTTTTTATTTATTTATTTTTCCAGTGAGAATTAACTTGTCAACTGCAAAGAAGCTTAGAATTTGTTCATAAATCATTTTGCTGCAGGCTAAAATTTGATACACTGTAGGTAAACATGTTTTCTCTGTAAAAAAAAAAAAATAAATTACCATTTTCCCCCTTTAGAACAGACCCTCTGATGTCTTCAGTTTGTGACTAAACTAAATTTTCTCCAAATTACATTACATTGTATTATTACACTGTCAACATAAGTGATCACCACGAGGTTGAGAACTGTGGCCAGATCAACAGTGAAACAATTTCAAAATTTGGCAAGGGGTTAATTTGCAATTCCAATTTTTGCTTCGTGCTTGTATCAAGCTGCCTCTCCTCCTCACCTTTGTGCGTGTGAGGCTACAGGATTTTTGGGATTATGACGTGACCTTGGAAACTTTGCAGATGTCAGTGAGATCTATTCCTGGGAGAGCTTGCTAGATTCACCCTGGAGAGGCTACACGTTTCCTCTCTTGTATTTCGAACGTGCCTCACTGTGCCAGTGCTGTTGATTTGCTATTGAGGCTGAAAATTTTTGACAAGTGACTCATCAGCACTCCGGCAATATATTACGTTTGATCATGGAGTCCTAGAGGGTTTTTAGCAAGCAATTAGGAAGTGGATGTGAAAATAATTTGTACGTTTGTCGGTTTGTTGTTTGTCTCCAGCTCTTCTATAATCAGTTACCTCAGTCCCTTCCGCTGTGGGCAGGAGGGGCCAAAGAAATGTGTCTGTGGTCCCACTGGGCAGGCTGGGCTTGAGCTTGGAGGTGCCTGACCTGGGTATTCTGCGTTTCTGGTGTACAACATGTGCTCCAGGAAGATGGGAGAGGGTTATTCTCAGCTGTCATGCTGCTACTTGTCCTCTTCCCCAATGAAAACACTCTCCACTAGCAATTACCGCATCGCTGCAAACAGACTGAAAAGAGACATGATGTAAAACTTAAATTACTTAAAACATTTTTGGGCTAACGCTCGGCTTTATATAAACTCAGAGACAATCCTATAAGACACTTAGGGCAGATTATAGGTTTGGGCAAAGCTAGAAAATTGCTGCCATTATATTGTTATTATTAACACCTTGTAATTAGCCCTAAGGAATCCTGAAGTTCTCTCTCCTGATTTGGCTTTAATGAAGGAAAATTGCTACCTTTGCAAGTTGGATGGCGCCCGCTCTGATTAGTCTTAAGTATATAGGACTATTATTTTGAAAATATTTGTTGTCATGTGAATATTAGTCTTGCATGTAAAAGGGGGGAGGGGAGCACAGTGGGCTCTTACTTCTTGACTGTGAGGAGTGACATGTTCACTTTAGTTATGGTCATCCCCTTAAAAATCAAGAATGGAAACCTTGTCAAGGTAACCTGACCACAAGATAATGAATTCAGAAGAATCCTGTGGCAAGGGCTGCCAGCTGCCCTACCTGCTGATTGCATTGGCTGATGGAGTAATTGTTGCACGGAGATAGTTTTATGATTGCTTTGAGAGTCTGAATGAGATCATGCGTGAGTTAGCACACTAAGTGCAATAAAAATGATTTTATTTGCATGTCCCAGAGCCTTTCCTGATTCCTTTGCTGCTTTCACAAGCAACGTCTTCTCAGTGAAATGAAGCCAACATTAATAAAACATCCCTTCCATACATCTCCACTCCTCTCCTCCCACATACAGTATGCTTTCATTACCATCTCTGGGAAAAAACTGACATTAAAGAAAATTCATCTGATCTTATCTGTAATTAATTTGTATTTTGATAATATAGAAGAAGAATTTTTGCATGTAATGACTTACCTGTTCATTATTTCTCTCCTTTGAACTCCTGTGACCGCTTAATAACTCATGCCAAAGCAGACCTGATTATGACATTTTCCCCACCCACCATCCAGGAAGGTTGAAGGTGTTGCCTCTCATACTTAGACAAATTGCTCCAAATAATGACTTTGTGCAAAA
The DNA here is from genome assembly GCA_027560015.1 of Chloroceryle amazona. Taxonomy (NCBI): domain Eukaryota; kingdom Metazoa; phylum Chordata; class Aves; order Coraciiformes; family Cerylidae; genus Chloroceryle; species Chloroceryle amazona. The sequence goes on from JANHFX010015894.1 coordinate 22,809, forward strand.
TTAGTCATACATAATTGAGAAATTCTATAGATGAATAGGAAAGTAACTTGAGATGAAGTTATCATTTTAATGTTTTTTAAGTTAACATGGGATTTGACGTACCGGTTCAGACCAGCAGTCCACCTATAACAATCAACTGTCTTTTGTGGAAATGGGATCAGAACCCACTCCTGCTGGAAGCAATGAAAGCTTCTTGGTTGTCATCATGGATGGTGCAGAAAGGCCTGGAGGCACCCACCACGGAGCAGGGTGTAAAAAGACAAGAGCTATCCTGGCTATAGCATCCAAGAGGGCTCTCTCTGCCTGGTTGGTATAGTCTCTCAGGCTGCTGCTCTTATTCTGCCAGTGACAAGATGGCTTTTCTAGCCTGGTGGCACTGGTAGATTCTACAGCCAGTGATAATTTGTAATGTTATTTGTATTAATGTAAAGCGGTGATACGGCTTAGTCACATTGTGCACCCAACACATTGAGATATTCTCAGCACGAATCAAAAATTAATTAATTGGCTTAAAAATAATTCCTGAGCCCCCCTGGACAGATATGAATCATGCTTTCAAGCTCCCTTTTTCCAGCATGTTGTGGGCTTTTTTTTTGGTTTTGTTTTGTTTGTTTGTTTGTTTGTTTTGTTTTGTTTTTGTTTGTCTGGTGTTTTTTTTGTTTGTTTTTGTTTTTGTTTTTGTTTTTGTTTTTGTTAGAAATACCCATCCTTGTTTGTCATCTCGTCATCCCCAGGAGAAATCTAACTTTTTTTTTTATGCAACTATCAGATCCAATAAGCAGGTCTGTTATGAAAGATAGCTCATGTTTCATGGTAAAACTACTACAGGCAGTACCAGAGAAATCAAATCAAAGAGAAAGAAGAATCAGATCCCAATTCTCCTATAACAACTGCAAACACAATGTACAATATCACATCAAACAGGAGACATACCTTCCTTTTTCTCCAGGGAAATACTGGATTACACCATGAAAGTTCTACCTTTATAACTGCCTAGGCCTGAATAGGAACAAAAGTGTTCAGTGATCATAAAATTATCCAGTCCCTCTTTTAAAGAGCTACAGGAAAAAGAAGTCCAAGTTCCAGCAACGTTATGGGATTATTTATAGATTTTATATGTTAAAAGGTAGAAATACAAAGTCTAGAAAGAGATTTGGGTTCCAGACATGTTCAGGAGCGAAACTCAGGATCTGGCATTTCTCCTCTAGTCCATTCTAAAGCCATGGGTCAGTTGAACAAGTCAACATCGGAAGGTCTTCATATTTCAGAAGCTTGGCTCTGCCTCTACTCTTTATCTTCCACTGGTGGATTATCAGAATTGTGCCTTGTTTGAAACACTTCAAAACCAAACACACTAATTTTTCATTACACTGATGATGTTATATGCCTATACTTCATTTATCAAAGGCCAATATATTAAAGAAAGAATTTATTATAGCCTAATTTACATATATTTTATATTATCATAGTTGCTGCCTCTCTCTCCTCTTCTTTGCTCAGATTATTGAACATTGCACTTACCATTGTAACATCTGTCTTCAGTGTAGTGAAGCAAGAAAACTGAGACAGGACAACAAATTAAAAAAAGCCCTAAAATTCTTATATTTAAAACCAAAAAAGTTGTGCATTCAACTTGAGGAATCATGATGGACTAGAATGAAGGCTGCTTTTTCAGTTCTCCAGAGAAATTGCTGGCCCTGTTTCTGGGTGTAGGGAAAGGCAGTCACATTCTTCTGGCAAAATGAAAGCTGAACATGATAAAGACAATGATGGACAGTTGATAGACATGGCCATATCCAGTACACATTAAAGTTGAGAAGAGTGGTTCCAATTTTAGCTCAGGCCCCTATGGGTAATGGAAAAAATCAGAGAGAATTTATTGAACTATATGTATTTATTGCAGTGTATAACATTTAAAAAGTGTCTGCTTTCTGCACACGGTGCCTTTGGTATTATTTAAGTACAATAACATTGTGAAGACCAAACTAGCATCTATCCACCTGCCAATTTCTACTCCTAAGAGGGCTGTCTCCAGAAATTTTTTTAAAAATGCTTCACCAGGTCCTGGCTTCCGTCAGGTATTTTTATTACACCTGCTCAGAGTGATTTAACAGGTTGTAGACAAAACGGAATCAACATGCATCATAAATCAAACCAGAATAAAATAGGGGACATATGAGCTTTTAATTCTTTGGCTACATAGGCTGTTTTTTAACATAGGATGAGGGAAGCCACATGCAAGTTGAAGTCTATTGTTAAAACCTGAAATAAACAAACCATCCCTTACAATGATATTCAGACTTTTGTTTGTTTTTTATCAATAACAGCCCCTATTGCCTGTATGCAGTCTGGTATAGAGAAGGAAATAGCACAAGGGATTTGTGGAAAAGAAAACATCTTCACTGAAGCACGTTCTCACCATATTGTCAACTCTGATTCCCTCATGGCTGCCAGGAGAGAACTGATTCATCTGGCTGAGTGGGTGGGTGGCCAGGAATTAGAGATTCATTTCACTGCCGTTCAATTAGGCATGTTCTCTGAGAAAACGAGTGCTTATGATGCAATTTGTAGTACAAGTTCTGCCTCCCTGAGCAGAAATACTCCCTTTCCACAATCTGAGCTGGCTATGGGAGAGGCAATGCTGTGGTAGAGCAATGTTTCAAGTGGTATTAGCGCTGCAGTGGGTGTTCAGAGCCCAGTGGGAATCCAAACCCCTTTTCAATCTCCAGGAGCTCATGCCATAGCTACTCATGCCATTGCAGTAAGATGGCTGTCTAGAAATAGCACCCTTGTGAAAGGGCAGAGCACAGGGAGTCTGACCGTGAATGGGTATTCCACAGCTTCCCTTGACTACAAATTCATGGAGGATTTTTGGCTCCCAGCTTTCACCACTGGGAGCAGTGAACATGCACACTGGGTGAGAGAGCCCAGCAGAGGCAAAGGTGTGATTAAGTGTTCTGTTAGAAAGGTGGAAAGCTCCCATCTTGCTGCTCCTCAACAGCTTTCCTAATCACATGCTGAAACAAATTTGCTGGTGTCAATGACACATCTCTCTTCCTTTAAAATCAAAGGATGACGGTAACATCTGTAAATATGTTGCAATAAGACTTCTGCAGACTGAAATCCTCTTAGTATGTAGGCAAGCAAGACAGCCTAGATAATTTTCCTACCATGTAGGCACCAACTTGATCTGGAGGAGTCACACCAGCATGTGAAGGAATGAAATCTGGATGCTGCTATTTTGTGAAAGGGGACAGGGAGAAAGATAGTGAAGAAGGCTATGCAATTATGTAAATGCTTCTGTCTCATGTGGCTGGGTAGAGTGCACGAGGCACATATTGATGCAACTGTGTTATATGTGGCCCCTTTGTCATCTCTGAATATCCAGCCCTGGAATTAGTTATTTCTTTTGGATCATTGCTGGGATTTGAAAGAAGGATGTAATGGATGGTAGCTTTCCTTCAATTTTGGCAGCTATAAAACTTGATTGAACTGACCAAAGCTAAGATAATAAAAGGCCAGCAAAGACTAAGTGGGAATTTTCAAAAAAGGCTCTTTGACATTTTTAAATTTTAGGCTGCCTGTATAACACAAAGAGCCTTTCTGTTCATTTCATCATTCAATTGCTGTTGCTGTCTGCTTGTTTCCAATCTCAGTAATGGACATTCAGCCACTGCTCTGCAGAATGACAACATAGTAGTTTCAGTGTCATGGTTTCACTGAAACAAAACCAGCTTCGGGTGCATAGCCCATGAGCTTGATGATCTAAGTTCCAGCAGCAATTAGCTGCTTCATCTCCTCTTCCAGCTTCATGAGTCAGCTGCACAGAACAAGAAGGAATGAAAAAAAAACCCCACAAAAGACTTCTATAAAAATTCACAACAATTATTTTGCAATGACTAGAAGCTACCAGGGATGCTATAATTGTAACACATTGCAGGGTGTATAATATTGTGACCTTTATGTAAGGTGTGTTGCACTATGATCTTTCCAAGCACAGAGGAGAAACTGCGAACAAAGGACTGCTTAGACTTCTGAGACTTTTCCCTTTCTAACTTATGATTACTTCAGCTATTTACACTAGGTGAGGAGAGATTTTGTGTGCTTTAAGTACATGTACTGCCTAGTTCTTTGACATAACCTTCTTTTTATAGACTCTCCATCCTTTAATTGTGTCTGAGCTTAGTACTTACCTTTCTGCCTATCTGTCTGCCTGCTGGAAGGCACTAGTTCTCTACTATCTGTGTTGCACTGAAAACATATATTTGAAGGGACCCACCTTCATTGCCGACAAGAATTTGAGGACAGCCGTGGTGCTCAGAGCATCTGTGCTCCAAGGTTTCTTCCCAGATGACAGATACTAAGAACTAAGAATTACACTTCCTTGGAGTACAACAGTCAATAAAAATATATATAACAAAGTGCATCCCAAACTAGACCATACTTCTAATTGGAGATTTGAAGAAATATGGTTAAAATTTCCTGTAACATAATTAGCTTTGAATACTATTTTACATAGAGTGGAAATTCTTCCAGGTATTCTTCTTCCCATCACCTTCACCCCAGCATCCAAAGCATCTATGATGTTTGTGAGGCCAATTGAAAAAATAAGAACTATTAGTATAAGTAGACAACAAGCCAAGTTTTTTTCCTTATGCAGGCATTAAGACAATGGGGGCAGGTGATGCAAAGCATATGAACTAAGGAAGGGAACTCAGATGGGAAATTATTTGTGACTATTTATTGGGAAAACTTTTTTTTTTCTGAATTATGCAGGAACTGGTTTTTTGGTTGTGTTTTTTTTGTTTGTTTTTTTTTTTTTTAAACAAATTTGTGCATTGTTTGATGATTAAGAACATATGCTTACGGGAAATGTCATCCTAGATCAATCAGAAGTCCAGCAGGCCCAGGGGGTGGGATTTCAAAAGTGCCTAAGTGAGTTAGAACATAAAACCCAGAGAATTTCCACTGGACAAAATTTACTTCAAATCCTCATTAGTCAGAAGTTCACATAAGCCCTGAAGAATGTAGGTTTATAGCTCTCTCAAAGGTCTTATTTATTTTTTTAATCTTGATTATTATACCTGGCTATTCTTGTTACTGATACAAATAGCTAATACCTTTTTGAATCCTGCTAAGCTTCTGGCCTCAGCAAGACCTTGTGGCATTAAGTTCCCCAGGCTAACAGTGCATTCGCTTTGTACACCAGTGGATCATGGTGGGATTTCACTTTTAGTGCCAGATGACTGGTCACATGTGATGGACAAAAAGATGTCAAGAAATTCAAGGAAATGGGTACAGCTGGACAGTCTAGACTTAGGCAAAGTAAGAAAAAAAGGATTAAAGAGATGAATGTCAGAACATCAACATGCCTGAATTCCCTCTGGAAGTATCTTCATCTCTCCCTTAACTATAAAGGAAAGCCAGAAGCAAGTGGGCTCCTGATTTAAGTGTCTAAATTTAGGTGAGATGAATTTGGTTCAAGAATCTTGTTCTACCTTTAGAACCTCTGAAGTGTAAAATGAGTATTTTTTTTTTTTTTGCCTATAGATAATGGAATAAATAAACAAGAAGCAGCATTCCAAAGCTTTGCAAACCTCATGGAGTTCTTCAAGAAATGTTAGAGGTACCTTAAAGCTTGATGCACACCCAGGTCCCCTCCTTGGTTTCTGTCACTCCTCAAGAGGTTCTGTAGGAAAACCTCTTCCCTGCATCTTCTGCCACCATCCCTGCAACAGGTCAATGTTCACCTTTAGAGAACAGAGATTTTATTCCTCTCTAAAAATAACCTAGCACTAATACTTTTACTTTCTGAGATTAAAGCAGAATCTGACTGACACAGGGATTAGGACCAGAGGTTAAACCCATGTCAGACTGAAGATAAAGATGCAAAGGGAACAAATGACTTGAGCAAACTTCCCTTAAAGTATTTCATGTCAGCAATTAAGCTGACTGTTCATTTAGCATTAGCTGAGGAGATCCTGCAGTTCAAATGAGATGTAAAGGAGAGGTTTTCACCTGCTAGTTTATTCTTTTTCTGACCATTTAACTGTGCTTTGCCTTGCACCAGGCATTTTTTTTTGCATTGGGAGTGTTAGCCCTTGTGATTTAGGGAACTGGCCTCAAGGTACAAAAAATAATTTATAACATGGAGAAAGAAAACTTTAAAATATACAAAACCTCTTTCATTCCTCATTTTCGCTAGTGTTACTAAACCCAAATAATTATACATTTTAAATTTGAAGCTTCACCCCCCACCTCAATGACTAAAAAGGAAAAACAAAACCAAAATAATTGACTAAGAAAATAAGGGATGTAAAACAACTTAGGCTGAAACCAGAAAGAAATAGAATTACTGACTTGGGAAAAATGGATCAAAGAGATAAGTAAATAATGCACAGAACTCGCCTAAGCTTCAGCAGCAGTAAAAATAACCTCAAAAACAAATGAAACTGGAATACACAAGCTTAAAGTTTCCTTTAGGGTTGGGGAGGGTTGAGTTTTGAATCCAGTTGGCATGAGAAGAACCTTGCCTAGAGTGAGGTGTTTTTTGAGATCAGGGTTCTCAGATTTGGTGTTTGGAGAAAAAAATCTAGTAAAGGGGAGAATGGGAGACCTCAAGGAATATGGCAGTTTTTCCTATGTTTGAAGTATCTGACTTCTGGCAGAATTCTTTCAAGTTGAACTGACACTAAAAACATGTTGAGATTTGACCATCATTAGCCCTAAAAAAGGATCCCTTTGGCTGTGTATTAAAGCTTTGATATAGTATCTGATTGGAAAAGAGGGAATTTCTCCTTCTTCAGTCCTGAACCCCCAAAGTTGAGGGCAAAGCTGTTTCTGTCCTCCTTGATTCATTCCTAATGCCAGTTCAGTCCAGGGACCTCCATTCCTATTACCATACCATTATCATCAAGGGGGTAGCTGCTCAAGGTTGTGTATTTGGCTTTGTATGAGTCAGAGCTATATCCAAGGACTAATTTTCTTTACAAGAAAGAAGCTTTTACTTTGAGCAGCCACCCCCCACCCTGCTGTTCTGACCAAACAGTATTTCAGTTCTGCAAACTGCTTAATGAAGCTTAAAACAATTCCCATTCTTTATTGATGTGAATTCCCCTCTTTTTCATCTCTCTTCTGTTTTGGTATGCTGTAACCCACATTTTTCCAAACAATGGAAAAATTTCCCCTTACCTACCTACTCACTGGTTCTTTGGAATGATTCTGTAAGATGACAGTAGGTTGAGAAAACCTTCCTGTGAACAGAGTACCAAGTATCTATTTATCTATCCGTCCATCCATCCCTCAGAGTGATGAAATTATACTTTATTCTGCTTTAGAGAATTCCTCTGGTTTGCCACAAATATCTGAGCATTTTATGTCCTGGCTTTGCAATATCTTTGCATCATGCTTTCCTTGGTACTCTACAAGTATCCAGAACCTCTTGATTCTGCTTCCGCAGAATCTCTTGATGTTGGTTTGGAATAGTTGTAACTAGCATTCTTTTGTGTATGTAGGTAATGCAAAAGGATCACTCTACCTTTTTCTGTAATACAATTATCTTTGGGGTACAATATCTCTGCTATTTAGCAACATATGGCCACATTCCAGCTGAATCCTACCCAACTGAAACTGTGAGGGCGACCATGGCAGGCAGAATGCAATTTACTTCAGATGAAACTGTCAATCCTTCCTCCTCCAGGGCTGCTTTTTTTAATCTTGAGAAAACTGTCATGGGATTTTTAATGACAATAAGTGATCAAATCTGGGTCTTCTATCTTTTCAAATAAGAACACCTTTAACTCTAACATGCTTTTAACATACAAAGACAGCTGATCAGACCTGAATTGCTCCCAGGAGAAGTCCACTTTAGAAGAACAATCCAAACTTCGCTGTAATCAATGAAAAAAAAAAAAAGCAAAAAGCAACTTTTGAGGGCTTTGTAATGAGCTGGGTAGATGAAAAGGATCAAGGATAGACGCTGTTTTGTTGCTGCTAGATGTGCCAGTCTGGCTTTGCCCATCTTCCCCTTTCATTCCTCTGCAGAACAGTGAAGAATTGAGTGACAAGGACAAGTTAGACTGCCCTTCATGTAGTTTGTGGTTAATAGACACTTTGTTGAGGATATTATATAGATATTTTTAAGCTGTTTTATCTAAGTATGATTAAACAGGAAGTACAGTCACTTCACCACACCCTTGCCCCCTAGGGTGGTGCATCTTCTTAGGGAGGCATGATGTTGAGCGGTAAGATGTGACATTCAGAGCCATGAGCTGTATCACAAGATAATATATCTGCCTGGGAAATCTAAAAAAAATCCACTGACAACTGCCTCAGGAAAAAAAAAGAGAGATGTAAACCATTATTATATGGAAAGTGAGAGAGAAGAGAATATTTGCAGTAGAAGTTTTTTCTAGAGACCTGACTTGTTGAGTAAATAACTTCATCAAGTGCTGTCTAATGTATAAAATTACTTTTTACTGTCTGCTGCTTAGGACAAAACAGCCTTTGTTTACTAGCCATTTATTAGCATTTATGACTTCTATTACATTCAGCACTTAAAAACCAAGTATAGAAAATTAATTTCATGACATATCTGTCTCATGCTCTTACAACATCATAACATTGGATACAGTCCTCCACCGCTATAAATAGACACAGTCCCAATAGAATGAATGTGCTTACACTCCTCCTGAAACTAACCCAGCGTGTTTGACCAAGCAATTGGGGACAGCCCTATCAAAACCAACCTGCTCCAAAGCAAATGTATTCTAGGATTCTCCATTCCAACCACTTTCTCCTCTCCTGTGTCACTGCCATGCCCAGTGCTCTCACAGCAGCATCGTGTATACCCTTGTTTACCCTTGTTTCCCATGTAGGGAGGAGAGTTATTACATATTTCATCTTTATCCAGACAAAAGCCCCTCAGCAGAAGGCAAGTTCTTCCTTCACTTTCTTAAACTATATTGACTTGCACAGCTTAGCCAGGAGTGTAAATGAGATAATCGAGCCCTTTGTCCTTTATACAATTTTTGTCCATTAAGAAGCCTTAATGTCTTGTTATTTATTTTTAAACAGTACCTTATAGCAATAGTATAATAATAATAATAAAGTTGTCATTCAAGGGAATGCAAACTGAAATACATCATGTTGCTAATCTTCAAGTACAAATGTAAACATTTTGAGTAATGCTAATTTAGTGTTCTTTGTCACTTACTTTTTTCCTTTCCCTTCAAACAAAATGGTTGAAAACCTGCTAGAGAGATGAAGGTGGCACCTTCCCATGACAGAAACAAAATCAGAACTACATATCCAGGCAGAGGAACAATGGAAAAATACAGGCAGAGCTGCTCAAAGTAGTCTATCTGGCCTGGGATTTGTCAGTATTGACCAAACAGGCTTGAGCATCTTCAGAAAATTTCCTAACCCCAAGGGACACCTTCGGGCACTGTTCTGCCTTCAGATGATGTGGAGATTGCACTTCAAACCAGCATGGCAGGGAGTACATGAGCCTTCACCGCCTGCCCAAGGGCATCAAGACTGACCTTGTTTCAGAGTGATATATCTTAGTCCAGAAACATAGATGAGATGAAAAAATAACTCTCAGATTTACTGAATTTTTCAAAATTAAAAAATAACATTTGGTTAACAATTTGTACTAGATTGTTCTACTTCTTGACTGATTATCCAGTCCCCAGTCTGGGGACAGAGAACCTCTGAAAGTATACTTTCTTGCTCTTTCACACAAGCAAGTAATGAACTGGTTTTGCTTTTCCTGGTTTAACTTGATTATTTAAATAAACTGCATTTTGTCTCACATTTTCAAATATGTAACTGGCAATTACAGGATTACAGCATTTATTAGTTAGGAAAGTTGTTATAGTTCCTTCATGCCTGCAGCAAAAATTGTGGCCTGCCTGCCCCCCGCCCCTCCTCAGTTCATAAGACCCTCTACTTTTTCTTGATTTTTGATTCCATCTCAGGCAAACCTTAGTGATTCACTTCTTGTTTCACTTCATATTCTTAGGTGCATTTTTTTTTTTTTTAAAGAGACTTGTTGCAACTTTGCTTGACCCAGATAAGGCACTGATTTTGCTGTCAAATACACTGACAGGAGAGAAGTAGGATTTTTCTTCACAAAATTTTTGAAAAATTCATTCCATTTTTTTGTCTGCAGCACAGGAACTGACCACACTGACTGCCTTAGTCCCATGGTGGACCATAAAAAACAGATTATATCAGTATGCTGTTGTAATGGGCAAGCTTTTTCCAGGTACATTTGTCTTATGGGTTGTGGGTCTGTTTCAGGAGCAGGCAGATGAGCACTGTTCTGCTGGAGGAGATCTGGCTGTGAACACAAGAAAGTCCTGTCAACATTTTTTTAAGTTCCAGAACTTGGACCTGGCAGCTTTATGCAATCTAAAAGAGCTTGATGAATACACTGTTAAAAAATAACTGAATGATGATTTTTCCCCCCGCTTCTTTTTCTCTCTTTTTCTGTTGCCTGTGAAAGGTTCCTGATTTTTTTTTCTTTAGATCCTTGTTCAGAATTGCCTGGCCTGCATTTCTGATCTTGGATCAAAAGTTGCTTGAAAATATTTCTCGTTTGAAGCCCTCAGATCTATTTCTTCTGCTCCGGGGTAGGATTGTTAGGGTGCCCTTTAGCCACAGGTCACACTAAGAGAAAAACAGGTCTTGTACATATTTCCTGATTTTGCTTCTTGTCGCAGGAACCAGTCTCAATCTCACCACAGTTTCGGAGCCACCAGAAGGGTTAGTAGCCAAAGCAAAATATCCAAAGTCATGCTTCAGCCATGAAACACGCTTCCTTCTTGATATATACATACTTTGGGACTTGTTAAGAGTGGTATGAGGGAGATCTTTGGTTGTCTTAGTTTCCAGAGCAGCAAAAAAGTGCCCATGAATTTGCTTACTATTATTGTTCTGCACGAGTTGCTTAAAACAGCTGCTTCCAGTCATTTTCTTGTTAATTAGACTTGTTTAGTGTTGAAAATAAAACCAAGCACAAGTTCTGGGATAACTACTCATGGCCACACCTCATTTTTAACTTTTCTTTGTATCAGTGACATGATTCAATATTCAAAAACATCAGTGTCCTTACCCATATTATACAGTGGTGGTTACTTTGTGAAGCTGTATTTATCAGAAATAATACTGAAGCCACTAATTCTCCCATTGTGCCTCAAAAGAATTACTAAGCAAAGTATTATAGTATTTCAGTCACAGTCCTGAATCCCATTTGCCCTATATCTTTCTCCAGTTGTAGAATTATTTGACTGTTGTCTACATTTGAAAGACCCAGAATGTACGCAGATGAAAAGAAAAAAAGAGAAAACTTCTAAGGTAGTAATTTATCCATCAAGCCCTTATAAAAAATATGTCATGTCTTAATATTTAAAACTGCACCTGGTCCACTGAGAAACATTGTAATCTTACCTCCTGTAATTTTGGAAAACAGACTTTTGGGGCCAAAAGTAACTTTGACTTGCTGGAAGAGCTGCCATTTGCAGTAAGCCAACAGCATTCAAGGAGAGCATCACAGCTTGAAACAGTGGAAATTAGTCAAATTTGTCCATAGAACCCGCTGGATTATTCCTGTCTTTGCAACAGGTGATTGCTCCTCAGCAAGTAAACAGAACAACAGCTGCAGGTAATTGTTATTTCCTCATTAATTGCATTTTAGGGCTCGCTGAGGTTTTCTGTGCTGTAGAACATTCCCACTCCCTTGAAATGCTAATCGAAACATTTGAATATGTTGTTATCCTGACAGCACACTTGAGGAGGTTTTAAAACTGACCAGCTGTCTCACTATTCCCTATAAATCTCTTGCCTTGACCTAGCGGTACATTTTTCTTTTCTTTCGTGTCTATTTGCTGTTTGACACAGGAGCCTGTGCTGTAGCTGCTCATTTAATACCAGACAGTGTAATACCCTTGCAGCCTGCCGTGATTGTCAGGTTGATTTCATTAGTACGATAAGATGCATAGACTCCTTTTTATCTCTTGTATTCTCTTTCTCTCTCTCCCTTTCTCTGTAATTTGGGTCTTTAAAGTCCCTGCTGTCTCCTGATCTACAGATAATTGTTTACTGTAATACTAGCCAGGAAAAGAGCTGATAAACTCCAGATGTAGCTAGGTCTTCAAATTCACTTTCCTTGCTCTATGCCCATGGCTATGGACCTCAGATAATATTTTGCTGCTGTCTGGGGTCCTCTAAACCTGCTAATAAAAAGAGGCCATTTAAGATGGACAACTATTGTGTCATATATGATCTGCGTGGCTCATTAAGGTTCATTTTCTGTTTGGGGAGTTGTTGTGTGTTTTTGTTTTTTTATGAGCTTCTTACTAGCACCAGTTCTTGTTGCCTGCCTATATCTGCCCTGCACTGTACTCTTTGAAGTCTTATCATGCTTCTTAGTGACAGGATCCAGGATGCTACAAGTTAACCCCCACAGAGCAAAGAGATGAGACTTTTCCCTCTAAAAAAAAAAATAAATAAATTACAATCACTCTTTTCTGCCTTGTTGGAGCCCATGGTTTAATTGGTTCTTTTCACAGTGACGTTTAGAGAGCACAGACTGCCAGGGGTACATATACAAGAATCAACTTACTGCCTTCAGCTTCGACTGCTCATGAAACAATACCTTTTACAGGTTTGATAGCAGTTCCCTAGTTTACTTTTAATAACCGTTCCTTAGTTTTACATACCTCTGAACTTCTCCCTTCCACCCAGCACTGAAAGGCAGTGTGCGATCAGAGGCAGATCTCCTATCTCTAGCCTCATTCTAAGGACCAAAAATAGCCCCAAAGGCCCTGCCTACATTTCTACTGTGAACCAAGTTTATAACCAGTTCATGAAAAGGTTGACTAAAAATATTTTTTGTGCCCATACATAATGTGGTTAATAGGACTAGTAGTTCTGACACCCTTGCCTGGCACATAGAGATCTTCCTATAAACTGGTTTGGCACATTATTTTTTGCACTGAATTCAAGACCACCTAATCATGCCTGTGTAACCAGTTTGTCTGGCTCCTCCATGCTCCAGACCTGGGTGTGGTAGGATATCCTTGGATGCCTTGTCTCTCGTACTGCCAGGGCAATCCAAGGTGTAACTTTTTTGAGTGTTCTGGTATGTGATCAAGGACTGTGGGATATCTGCCTGACCTGGGTGCAAGCTTTAAGCAATATCCCTGTAGACACACCACTATGCAGCCCATACACTATACAAACACCACATGGTCTTTTTCTGAAAACAGCTGCCATGGAGATGTAGGCAGATGTGTGCTTATGTCACAGGAGAGGCACTGAATGCTAGTTCAAAACAAACAAACAAAAAACAGCAAAAAAGAAAACAATCCAAAACACAACATGATGAGACTTGTTCTTTAGTCAGAACCTGGGATTTTTTGATCTGAGATTTCCGTCTTTGATTTCTGAAAAATCAAAACTGAATTTGGATCTGGCTATTCCAATTCCTGGGAAAGGACTGAAATCCTGAAGTTGGATATAAAATTTATGAAGGTGTCTTAATATAATTCATTAGGCATTTTACACACATCAGACAAAAGTCCTTGTGTATAATCTCCCCATAGCCTGAGGTTTTGGAAGGCTCTAATATCCAAGTCTAGATAAGGAGGCTGAGTGCCTTCCACGGGGTGCCCCTGGCTCCTCTGCCTTAGAGCAAGGGAGGTTGTCAGCCAGCTGCCCTCCCTCTGCAGTGGCATACCTGTGGAAAGGGCATCTTTCAGGAACAGGGAGTGAGAGTTCAACTGCAGATCTAATCTGAGAGGTACCAACTCTGTATCTCCCTGCTCTTCAGACCTTCCCATTTCATATTCCCCCAGACTTCTCCTTATTGCAGGCAGCATTATCAGGTTCTACATCACAATTGCCTTCCCAGAATTCTCAGACAAGTTTTTTGTTTCCAGTTGGTATTGCATGAGATGAATCTATAAATCCATTGCTTTCAATTCAGAGAGCTGTGGTTCATGGGGAGAAGAGGGAGCTGATAGGCACAGTCATTAGTAGGGAGGAAGAGAGGAGCTGATGGGCACAACCATCTCCTCAAAGACCAGACTGGCTGCCACCCCAGATGTCAGCAGAAGATTTGCAAGACTGACCTCTAACCCACTGTGATTGGAACAGTTTGATTACCATCATATTAAATAGAAATGGATTGGTGTAACTCTTCTCTCATAATAATGCTGTTTCATTGCCTTGTAATCCACTTTTAATTGGGATTTGCTTCCTGGCAACAGCATGTAAACAAGGAGATGGTCAAAGACGTCAGGGGGATGGGACCCATCAGAAGTGGTCCTCCCTCAGTCCAGCTTCCCCTCACTAAAATTCCACAGTGTGGCTTTCTTCCACAATTGTTTTGGAAAATGCCTTTCCTTTCTTTACTCTTCCCCTCTGATTTTAAAAGGGTCTATTCTCCTCCCTTCTTCATGTAAACATCACTTATCTTGTTCTATAGGCAGCATAACTAGCAAGAGCAAGTACTCACAAAGTGTAAATTAGCTAGTGACAATAAATTGTCAGATTGCCTCTGAGGCAGAAACAAATGAATAGCTTAGTTTATTAATCACATGGCACCTTCACCTTTGATGTCTTGATGTTCCAGTTTTGGTGCTCCATTAAGCAACCCTGAGTGACTGCTGCAGCAGCCTCCACTAAACCAGAAATTTTGTTGGCAGCACATTTCAGGACTTCAAAGGCGGTAAATTACCTTGAGATTGTTTCATTAAAGCGCCCTTCCCAGTGTGAACAGCAATAACAGGAGAATCGAGATCAAAGAGCATCCATCTTTCTAGATTTGTTACATAGAAAATTACATGCTGAGGGTGTCTTTTTCACAAATCACGTCGCCTCCCATTTCAGCAAGAATGGTTCTAATTAGAGCAGAAGCCTCCCTGGCTGTGCAGAGAGTTATGATTGTCATTAATATAGCACTGGAAGCTTTTTCCTTTTTGCAGTCCCCAGACCCCTACCCAATTCTCTGTGAAGCTAGAAATGCTTGTGATGTGCCTCTGGAGTCTAATTAGAAACAATTATGCTGATTAACTGATTACAGGCAGTTCTCTACAGATTCTTGGGAAGAGCTTTTCCTGGGATGTATATTTGTTTATTTTAAATATTCCTTCATTCCCTTCCCCCTCCACCCCCACAGGCTATCTAACTTCACATAATCTTGTGCTTTGCTTTCTTCTGTTTAACCATCAGGGGTGCAACCTAGGCAAACTGGAGACAGACCAGAGAGAAGGGACCGTTGGAGAGCCTCCTGGTACATCTCCTGCGATGTACCTGGCAAAAGCCAGACAGATGAAGGATCTATAGCCCTGATTCCTCCATGATTTAGTTTAATTTTCAGGCACTTGACAGTTAGCTTCAGCCTTCAGGTCGTGAGAATCTTCTGTAACAGGTTAAATCCCAGCAGCAGCAGCTATAAAGCAGACAAAACCAGAGACACCACCTGTTGACTTGTCACTGTCTTAAATGACTGATATTTTCTTAGAACACCATTTGGAGAAGCATAGGGTGGAGCAGAAGTGATCAGGCAGGCACTGATCCCATGGTCTGTTTACTGCCTCATCTCATCTCACTTGCTGTGCACAAGTGTGGAAGGAGACAGCCGGATGGACACGAAATTAGGGCAATTCTCACGAACCCTGAATCATTGCTTCCTGAGAAATCCTTCTATCAGCAGGCTGTGGAACTTGTACCGCTGACTTCCCTTCCTGGCAGCCACTCATAGCTGTCCTTTGCGTGTCTTTTCGAACACAAAGGCACTGCTGTTGTCTAATATGGCATGTACTTCATGATTTTTATAAGTAATAGCAATCCATAGAGAAACTAACTACTCCATAACCATGCCAATTTAGTCTGCTTCAGAGGAAACTAGAACAAATCCAGCAGTAGGTGCACTCACAAAGAAATCTTCCACAGAAAAGTTCATCCACTTCTAGATGATTACAGACTGACTTCTGCATTCAGACAGAGCATGTTTACATCTGTCCTCTCTCTGATTCGATTCCCAGGTCTTACTCAAATCGTATGTTCTTGCCACTTAGATAAGCATCCATCACAACAGATGACTGAGGGTAAAAGCTTAAAAACTGCCCAGGTAGTCTTCTGGCAAAGGTCTCTCTTTTAATGGTGTTGCAGTCATGTACTGTCTCATATTTTCCTTGTGTACTGTGAGGAGTGGAGGCACCAGTTTGGTCAGACAGAATAGTGAGTGGTTTAGGAAAATTTCTTGTACATCTCTTACTAATCTAATCTCTTCTCTAACTAAGCAACTAAGAAACTTTGCAGTTTCCCTGAATGTGTCTCCTTTCCAGATTTGTATATCAGAACAATTCCAGAAGCGCCTGTAACTTTTGTGTGTGTTTGGTAGCACTGTCTGTTCCATTCTTCAGACTTCCTAAAACATTTTGGTTTATTTGCTGCCACTGCATAACCCACTAGACTTTCAGCACTTCAGTCATAAGATGACTTTTTGTCCTTAAGGTAGTATCATCATTAATATACTGTGCTGTAACAGCACGAAACTGAGAAAAGTAAGAGATACTTGCACTAAACCTCTCTCCTCCACTTTCCCCCAGACAAACATTCCTGTTAGCAATGTTGTACTGGAACATTCCTATTAGGGATACATGAAGAAAGTTACTTAGCAAAGACCATAAAAGTATTGATGTGCCTAATGCTCTGACAAAATAATCTAACACTCTTTCCTGGTTGTAATACATTAATTTGATATAGAAGATATAACCCTACTCATATCTTTTGTGGATGACCTCTGATTCGTACATCTGCAACCACAAAGAGATGTGAATGCAACATTCATTGCCAGAAGTGAAATGAATCAGATTATAGTGTTGTGTTTTTTTTCATAATTCATTGTAAATTTGAAATAGGACCAGGAAATCGCTTTAGTTCTGGAATGAATAATAAAGAAAAAAAGGCAAATGCATCCATTTTCCTACACATTATGGGCTTGTTGAAAGTGCATGATGGTATTAAAATGCAGAGCTTGAGAGACACGGAAATTTCATTATTTTCCTCTTCTATTTTATGAGAACTTTTTGACAAACATCACAAGGGCAGTAAAACATAAGGAGCATAGAACCGTGGGAAAAGCAGCAGTGAAGACTTTTGTGTGAAATCCAGTGGAATCTCTTTCACCATCTCTGCAGCACTCTGAATCCAATCTGCTGGATCCTGTTCCACAGAGAATAGATTGAAAAGAATAACCAGCATGCAATGATTTGTAGGATTCTTGTGAAGACATACCACACCTAATTTCACTGTAAAAGGAACATACACAGCCATTGATCAAAATGTCTTTGCCATTTCTGGAATTACGCCAGAACTATCCTGGTATTTCAAGAAGGATTTGTGTTGCTTTTTTTGATATGAGGTCAGAATAAATTAAGTAGGGCCTCTGACAGCTGATTTTCAATGATAATCTTTATGTTAGCATTGACCTGTTTATTCAGCCCAGTCAATCTCTCACCAAAATGACAGCTCAAGAGCACCAGATTATTATCCCCAAGGACACATAAAGATCCCAGCACTTGAGAAGCTGATTCGTATAAAATCTGAAAATAAGAATGAATGAGATGAAAGCAAAAAATATCTGAGTTTCTATTTCTCCCATAACTTAGAACAGAACATATTGAAACCTCCACTGCAGATGTCTTGTGCTGTAAAAAACCTTTTTATTGGGATGGCTTGCAAATTTGTGATGTAGGGAAAGCACCAGTCCTTGCCATCTGATGGGTCTTTCTCCATCATAGGGCTCTGGGTTATGCTCTGTTGTCATATCTTAGTAACCAGATAGTGGGTCCATCTGGAGATAATGGAATTGCATTGTCATAAACCAGATACATAAATGTTACATAAAAGATAGGTTCAGAATTGATGCCTGGGAGATGGCACTATGGAACAAAGTTGCAAGGCACTGTATGAGCTATATGGTATGTAGGGTTTGAACAGCTGGCAACTTATATACTGTGGTTGTATAAATATTTCAGTACAGCTGTTGGTAGTAAAGTCTGAACTGTACTTGTCTGAACAGCTCCTGTAGAGATTGATTTTTTTTATCACTTTTTAAAGTGCAAAATTTACACATGAAATAAAAAAAATAAAATTATGGTAGTCTTTTTAATTGTGGTGGAATAGTCATACTGCTAATAAGTGCACAATATAACTGTAAACAGATCACAAATCTGGTAACATATTAATTTATGTTACCTTTGTTCTCATTCCAGGAAATACAAGGATTTGATAAGTTGACATTGATTTAATAGTCTGAAAACTGGAATCAATCTTTCTTTTCAGCCTTTTATTTTTCCTCCTGTTGCAAATTACAAACACATTTCTGTTTCCTGCAAGCTGTGCATATATTTCCATGGCATCTTAAAGCCCTCTCCCTCTCCTGACCCTAACTTAAGCAAGAAATGTCTTGTTAATTGACGTTGCAGTTCAATATTTAGTGAAGGGAATGAGCACAATAGTGTTAAGGAAATTCAGCTTCATTGCATGTTCATTCTGCAGTAGCTGATTACTGGTGTGATGATGATGATGATCAGATGTTGTTTGAGAACAGAGATACAGTGATTGGTTTTGATAACCTGAAATTAACAACTGGATTTATAGCTTGTAAATATTCTTTGTGGTGAATTCTCGCATTGCTGGCATAATCCCTTTTTCCTGTACAGACCTCTTTTATGAATCCCAAACCAGTGACATTATCCACAGAATGTAAGACAAGACTCTCTCCTGTAATGCACACCATTTAGTGAGTAGTCAATAAAGTGGCATTCTCAGACTTTTATGTGGACCGATTAAATTGTATGTGACTCTGACAGTTAAATTTACACACACTGACCTACTGCTTGGTTATAAAACTGCAGGCTCTTACTTGCACAAGATTTCTGATACGGTATTTCTCCTCCATTTCCTCCTTTGTGGTGAGGAAAGACCTCTTATTTGGGGCTTTGCGATGTGATACAGACACTCAGTGCCCATCTGGTGCAATTTGCCTGTAAGGCAGTGGCAGGATTGCCCTATTGAGGGGTGGTCTCCAACAGCAGTGAGTCAAAGTGATAGCACAGTTGGTGCAAAAAGACATCCCTACACCACTGCAGTGCTCTTTTTGGCCTCTTGTCAGCTGTTGATAGCTGGGATAAGTTGACGCTCCTATGGACTGCTTTATTCCAGCCTTGTGGAAATGTCTTTGCTGGGCTGCAACTAGAAAAGGGGATGCAAAGACCAGGTGGATGTCACCGTCATATACGGGTCGACCAGGCCCTTTGCTATCTTCTTTTCCCACTATCTGCCTCTGAGAAAATTGGAATCATGTCACACCAGTAACTCTTCCTGAAGTCTGAGACAATTATCAGAGAAGGGAGAAATATGATTTCTTAATGAAATGATTCTGAAACATTTTAATGCAGACTCATATTTTAATCTGTTGAAGAATACATTTAAATTCTGCTTCTGTTTTGTTTGTCATGCAATTTGGAAATGCAAGCACTGAAATAAGCATGCTAAACCATACAATGATGGAGGTATCCGTTCTGTGGTGTCCTGAGATGATGAGGGGAAATTCACAGCAGTGGCTGACTTTTGGAAACACTTAGGCCAACATTCAGATCTTTAAAAATACTTATAATCCTACTGACTTTGTTTGCTGGTTTCTATGATGAGCAGTGAGCCCTTTGAGTAAGGAAGTGACAGATATAGGAACAGGTTTGACTGGTGGTTATTTCCCAACAAATGACCCATTTCTTATTTTTCTAGAAATCTTTTCTTATAACCAAAGAAGCTACACTTGGAGCCTCATTTAAAAATATCAGAGTGACTGGAGTTTTTTTGGTAATCCTGACCCTTTCATAATGCTGAGATTTCCAACCCTTCTTCCAGGGGGTGCCACCAGATTGCACAGAGGCCAATTTCAGCTTTGGGCCATGCCATATTGCACTGTGCCAGAGAGATCATGGTCTGGATGCAACTTAACTGAGAGGCAGAAGGCTAGAAAAATGCCTCCTTAGCATGCTAGAGAAGGAGTGCTCTCTATGGATAGTCAGGGAGCTGCTGAGGGCTTAACCAGGCTACAAATGCAGTTTTGGTAAGAAATGGGACTGGGTACTGCAGAAGAAAGAGAGGTACAAACATTTTCATGCATATTTATGGGATATTATGTTCAAGATGAAGGCAACCATTTGTAAAAGTATTCCTTTTATATAACACAAAGTAAAAATTAACTACACCATGCTTAAATTATTATTATTCTTTGTGGGCACCTGTTTTATATGTTGAATATTTTGCAAAGGTTATGTGTAAACCACTAAAAATTCAAGGAAGTGTCAATCTGTAATTAAAGTATTATTATTCAGTAAAGTGCAAGTATGATTCCTGCTCAAGTAATTGACTGAAATTTGGACCATTGCAAGTCTCAAAGGCCTGATTCTGTTTTCAATATGTAGTCAAAGAAAGTTAGTGGAAACTCTTCCTGGGTAGGAAGTATGGAGTGAAATCTTTCATGCTTGCTCTATCCTCAGAGAGATTGTCCTGCTTTTCAAAAATGCAATGTGTTATTAATATTTTTCTTAATTATCTACAGCTGTTAATACACAAATTGACTTGTCATTGTCCCTGCCAGGAAAGAAGGTAGCAGAAGAGGATTTTTATAGGACTGAGGTGCCCACAAGTCTGATACACTCAGTGGACCTGCAAATTAGCATGATAATAGAATTCATAATCTATTGAGGTAAATAGAAACCAAAGCCCACAGAGACATCCACATGTGGTAAGACTGGTTTGCTATCCAAAACAAAGTCTACTTGTGTCCACGTTCTTGAAGAATCTGAGTATTAGAAGATGTCTAGGATACAATGAGGTAAATTTTCAGACAAGATAAATATGGATGGAAATATAAACTGAGACTAAAGAAGAGGGATACTGTAGAAATTTTAGCAGTAAAAATTGAGTGAGTTGTGGGAGGCACGCCCAGTTGGGATTCTGGTTTTCACAGGCTCTTTGCTTGTCAAACTTAATATCAAGTAAAATAACCTAATTTGACTTGGCAAAGACACAGATTATATAGATTTGATATCTGTGACAGATGCTTTTGAAGTTTCTTATAAACTGTGTTTTCCTTGCTTTGGAAGAGATGGTTGAATAATAAACAACTTTCCTGGTTCTGACTCCTACTGCTGAAAAGAGCAAATCCTAAGTAGCTCATTGGCAAAGGAAATCCCTCTGCTCAGCCTGTCTGCCAAAAAAGGACTTAATAGTGTGTTCAGTTTTAGGCATGCGCTTTAAGAATGACTGAATAAGGGTGTGTCACATTTTTTGGGTTTTTGTTCCTGTCTTTTTCTGACCCGTGACCTCGCAGAAGCATGCTGTGGGACTGTCTTTCAGGCAAAACATGTGCTTTTGCTCTCTTGGATCTTTTTTCCTCTCTTTATTGTGGATTGATGTGAAAACTGAATGTGAAAAGCGAACTAATTTACCCATTAGGAAATTATTATTATTGTTATTACTACTACTACTATTAACATAATGATTACTATTACCATTATCCCTGATTAAGAAACAAGCAGAAATAGGTTGCAGAAAGTATAAAAAAAATATGTTGGAGGAAAACTTAGACCCAAGGCAGAAATGTATTAATACATTTGAGATGCAGTATGTTATCTTTGGAAATGGAGCAGATTTAGCCACTGGTAAAAGAAACATTAACTGGAGGGTGGTGATGGGGAATCAGTCAAAGCAAATCCCCAGAAGAGTATGGTTCTGTCTTCTTCCATGGTGTCCCAATTTCTTAGGTTCCTTGGGTGAGATTCACCATTGAAATATGGAGGTACAGTTCTCACTGGAATTAATAAAAGCTACACACAATTACTTTTGAATTTTTGTTTGGTGATCAGAGCAAAATAGGAGAGGCATTATCTTGCACTAAAACAATGATGCAGACAAACGGCCCAAGAAGTGTGGCACACAGAAAGACCTGTGGTTTTTTTTTCATAACTTATGAAAAGTGGCAGATCTACATCTCTCCCACCTAGGAATAAATCACTGCATTCTTTTTACTTTCCAAAATCTGCTTTTCTCTTGCCATTACTCTCCCTATCTCTGTCCTTTTCTTCTTCTGCTGCAAGTTTGTAAATGGAGTTATGCTGAGTTTGTCAAGATGAGAAGAAGCTTAGAGTTTCCTTTTGAATCTCAGCTCTTAATATTTAACTACTTGGTTTGCATACTTTAATTTGCCTGATTCCTGCAACTTTTATTCTATTGATAATTGATAGACTGTTCCTTCCTTCCCAATTTCCTTTATTAGTTACATCAGGAAGCTTATTGGTGTTCCTTGCATGTAACTCAAGAAGACGGATAGCGCCACGCTTGTTTTCAGGTCTATGTAAATTAATACTGTCCAGAAGTCTGAAGGCAAAGATCAGCGAGCCTTAAAACCCGGAAGATATCTGGTTACACGCCAGAGGCCTCCTCTTCAAATGAAATGACAGGAATCTGGGGCTGAAGGACTTCCGCTTGCTTTTAATGAACTTGAGTGGCTCTTGCCTATAACCAGAAATGATATGCAGACAAACAGCTCCTAAGACACATGTCATTCCTGTAGCTCGCAGTCTATTATTACTTTTATTCTTTCCAGCGTCCCCTTGTTATACTGCAAGCCTAAAGACCAATCATGTAAAGCATGAATAATACAGTGCCCAAGAGTGCTGCCACTGATGTCAAAAGGGTCTTTTCACCAGTGTGGAAACAGAAAGTGTGATCCCTTAAACCTGGTGTGGCTCTTTATATAGGTTCAGCTGATTTACATTTATGAACAAAACTCAGGAGGATTCCTAGGTTGGCACAGCTGGATTTGAGACATTCACAGCTGTGTCTTGATAAACAAATCCAAACCTTTTCTCTTGTCATTCCTGCTTCACTTGAACCAAGATGCTGGTTTATGTGTATAAGCTTTTGTGCAGATAACCAATAACTACAAGAGTCTGTAATGATTTGCTATCTGTGGTCCTCTATTGATACACATGTGAATATAAATAAATTTATCGAGCAATAATAAAGGGAATTTAAATCCACAATGTAAAAAGCAGTGCATGAGAAGTTACCCACTCAAAATGTGGGGGTGTGTATGTCTCTCAGATGTAACAATTAAATGCTAACATGGTGTAATACAATAATATGGGCACACAGTGTTTCATTCCAGTGGCAATCCTAATTATAACACTACTTAGTACAGGAAATTGCCCGTTTAACTACTTTGCCTGAAAACCTTAACAGAAAACCATGTATGTTTGCTTACATGGTGAAATATAATGCAGAGCTTATTCCAAACAGCAAATTTGAGATCTCCATCTTTCCTGTAAACCTTCTCTTCCCTCCAAAACTGCACATGATAGAGAGTAACACTGCAGTTTATTAGCAGCATGAAAGTGAGGCAAGAGCCTTGTTACAAAAGCCAGTGGCATATAATAAAATGATGGCTCAATCAAATGGTCCTAACATGCTCAAAAACAGACTGCAAGAGCTGTGTTCCAGCAGCAGCAAGGAAAAGAGCCTGTCAACACTGTGTGCATGTTTGTCCACGTGAATATTGATAGCTGTCAGCTGTAAGTGAACTGCGCTACCTCGGCTTGCCAAAGTAGTTATGAAATGAGAGATCCCCTTTCTAGATTCTCGGGAAGCTTTTGAAGAGAAACCAGCAAGATATTTATGTATTAAAATGTGCTTGATTCCATCTTTCCCAAGAGGAAGATAAATATAAATTTGATGTTCTTTTTGTGCTAAAAAAAAAAATAGTGCTTTTTTTTGTTCCCTGAGAATGAACTGATGTGGACATTTTTTCTAAAGCTTTACTTTTAATCTCTGATATAATGAATTACTGTACCCTTCCAACCATGTAGTGTTCCAGTTAGCAAAATATCTGGAGGCATTCAGTTTGGGCTTGGGACAATTGGGATGCGCAATTCTGGTCTCTGTCTTGTTTGGTCCTTTACTCTCCTTGACACACTCTTGATTACAGACTGGATAAGATCATGATAATAACCACAAACTCAGTGCATAATAGGAAATTTAGGCACCAGTTCAGGAAAGTCCTTAACCATGTGTGTAAACTTGTTGCTTAATCATGGCCAAAAGAGCAGACAAAGAACTCAAGTAGAACAATACATAGACTTAAGAAAGTCTCTGCTGGGGGCTTTGGTTTCTTAACTGTGTGTGTACTCCTGTGATTCTATTGACCTTCAACATCTACAAAAAGGCAGTATGATTTACTGGAGCAAGGTTGTTTTATGAGGCTCGACTGAGACTTGAAGTTCTTCCCGTCAACAAACAACTGCTGAGTCAGCAGTTGGACTCTCCTGCAGGAGGGGAGAGCGTGACTGTGGGACTGACAGTTTTATACTCATAATGCATCTAATCAAGAAAGAACTAATTGTATTTTACCCCAGAGTATCCAGTATTTACTGAATAGTATCAGTAAATATCAGGCCATATTCTTGATACTGCAATGTCTTCCCCAAATTCCTGCTCATTGTTTGCACCACCACTCTCAGCGATTTTTACTCTCAGACCTTCTTACCAGTTTTGTTATAAGTTTAGTAACAAGGTACTGACATCTGATTATAATTTGAGCACCTCAATATACCAAAACACTGTTGTAGAATGAAAAGCTATTGGCACTGGTCTAGCACATCAAATCCTGAGGTTTACTTCTTTGACTTTACAGCTGTACTAGCATCTTTCTGTTGATCTGATTGTTCCAAAGCTTAATGTTGCCCAGTAATAGACCATATCCATTTAATGGGACAGATTAGCCTGTGGAAAACTCTCACCTCTGGTGCTACAAGAGCAGAATCACCTTTCAATGTGGCAAATCCATGCGTTGTCTTTTTCAATGGAGATGTGGAAGCGGGGAAATCCAGGAAACTATAAAATAGTACAAGATGAATGCTTCAACTCATCCAAAATCAGTAAAAAAAAGGGAAAAAAAAAATCAAAGAATGTCATGAATAGGTGCAGAAAGCTTAAAATGGGTTATTGTATTATCTTCGGATTTCAGTAATGCGGGTGAAAAACTTGGTTAGACCACTGAAAATTTCATTCCTAGCTCTGAATGTCCAGAACAGATTGTCATCTTGATGCTATGACCAGCTTTCAGAACAGAGTTACTAAGAAGTAATGGAAGAGAATGATTTTTCCTGTTGTTTCTTAGACAGCTTTATGCCTTTCTGACTACTTTGCATCACTGTGAAAGAAATAGAAGTTTAAGGACATGGTTAGACATGGATGACTGCCTATGAATCTCATTTCTGTGGTAATAGATGAAATGAAATATCCTTGCAAGTGATATATCGGTCTGGATATGCCGATTCTGTCCTTTGCTTAATTACATTCTTTATGTACACAAGTATTTCTCTTTAATCATCTCTGTCTCCTCCTTGCCTCTGTTCCCAATTGTCACAATCCTGCTTCTTTAGCCTGCATCAGCTGTGCTTAATATGTGCCATAGCTTTGTTTATGGATATATTTTACTAACTCTTATTTATTAAAATAATTGACTTAATTAATCCTAATTGTTCATTGTTAATCACTCAGTAATACGCTTCCATTTGCTTGTACATATATTTTTGTATTAGTCATTATAAAAGCAAGACATAAAGCAAATGGTATAATTACTCACAAAAGACTGGGAGCTCAACCAATAAAAATCAAAGGGGAGAAAATAAAATGCTTTCAACATTCCTATATAGTAACTGGGACATCCTGTGTCACAAATGACTTTATGAGCTGTCTGGAGGTGGGATTCTCTCCTAAAGCCCCAGGAGGCTAAGAAAGGAAATAAGAAACCATCTTAGAGTTGAGATGGTGTTTCCAAATTTACCTCTTGCTGTTTGTCAGTGAGACTAGGAGAGAATGTAAAATATGTCAGTACCCTACTGAACTAAGATAGACTGCCTGCGAGAGCCTAGAAGGGAATGAAATTTGAATAACAATGTAAAAAAAAACCTCAGAGGTTTTTTGTTTGTTCATTTGTTAGGGTTTTTTGTTTGTTTGTTTGATTGTTTTCCTTTCTTTTCTATTATAGGGGAAGAGAAAAAGCAGTCACATACTGTTGTTAAGCAAAATATCAGAACTTCTTTAATGTTGGTGGTTACTGAAAATCACAACATGACTTGATCTGTTCACAGTTATGCTGGTGCAGCTCATGATGAGACAAGTGCATGGGGAAGAGGAAGCCTTGCTAAGAGCAATGGCAATGCCATCACCCAGGTGGGTGGTTATCTCTTCTGTAACTAGCCTTTCCCTAAAGCCAAATGTAAAAGGAGTACAAGCTACGAGGTAGCATGTAAAGGCTCTGCAGAGCTACAGAGAGAAGCTCTGAAGAAATGTGTCTCTAGGGCAGTCCTGGGCTGGCAAAGATATTCTGCCAGAACATTCTGCCAGAACCCTGAGGCAGGGCTATCAGCTATTGTACGTCCTCTGTGGACATGGCCTCTATTTCCCCTGAGAAAACTGGGGTTTTTTTTCCTATTAGTTGGAAAATAGCTTTCACAGACAGAAATGGTCCACTCCATTAAATAACTCTAAATGGTACAGGTCTTGCAATGTGAGCCCAAAAGGAAGAATAAACTTCACTTACCCGAAGTAACTAAAGTACAGGTACTTCAGGGAAGCTGAGCTACTGCTTTCATCTAAGAGATTGATCTGTGTTAGTCTGTAACATACTGATCTTGCTATAATTTTGTGATAAGTGTCCTTAGTTAAATGATATTCACAAATGATTTATTCAACAGTTGCAGTTCCCACAGTTCTAAAGCTTGTTGACTTCGTATACTCTGGGTAAATTATTTGCGGCTTAATCTGCTGGCAATATCCCAATGATTCTGAGGAAGTAATTCTACAAAAGTTTTTTCTTAAACGAGTAGATTTTCCTCTCTAGTTGACAAGGTTTAAATATCTGTTGGTGTAAGTGCATTCCCTTTTCTATAGGAAAGATGGTAGCTTGTCGTCAGTGAAGCATGTCTTAACTCACCTTCCTTCTCCAAACACTGACTCTCTGTAGCCAGGGGAAGTCTGTCTGCAAGAAGTATGAGCTTATTCTCCCACATATCCACTGATTTTTGTCTTTGATTCTATTTTTCTTCAAAAAAAGGCATGGTTACTGGCAATTTTTAGTGGCTTCTGTGATGTGGGACATTACCTGCTACAAGAGTTGAACAAATCCACTTCTGACACATCTACAATCTAGAATTACATGACAGGAAGGTTTTCTGTATTATGTCTTCTCCTTCCCTTTTGACCATTGCTTTCCATGCACTGAGCCATCTTGGTGAATGCAGCAGGAGAGAAACAGCTTGTTCAAACAGTGACTACAGGTTGGTGAAATCCTGATAACCTCTTTGCTTGGTGACAGAACAGAGGTGTCCTGTGCCATATATATGCCCGAATGTGAAGTGTATGTGAAATAAGGGTGATTCTGTAACACAAATCTGCAACTGAGAATGTGTCTCCTGAGGGTACTTTCCCTTGGAACCATTGCACAGATATAGCAACTATGCAAAATCTCCAGTGGTGGAGTTGTAGCTGCATTCTGCAGAAAGCAGCCTACAACTTGGTAGGCTCCTAAGTGGAGAGACATTATATACCCTTTGTCACATCTTCACAGGAAGCAACCCAAAAGCCACTGCTCCCATTTAAGTGTGTAATTTTAAACTTCCATAATCTTTATGGATCCTGTGTGATGGAGACCACATCTCTGCAGTCCAATGTATAGTCTATAGCCCAACTACTGCTAAACATGTCAGATGAAGTAAAAGACAAGAAAGGGGAAATTTTAAAGGAGTGAATTAATGGGTAAATTAATGCTACAGCTCCTCCTACAAATCCTCACTTACAAGCTCAGCAGGTTTTTCTTGTTTATCCACCCATCCTGTCCTGGAAAGGGACCTCCTACCTCCTTCTTCTCTATTGCTGTTGCTATTAAGAGAGATTTTTGTAGCATACAAAAGCTCTGATTGTCCTCTCAGTTATACTAATTTTGCAATTGTGCAAATCCATTGACCTGAGTAGAGTTATTTTTGACTGACGCTAATATATGCTGGAGGAGAATCAGGTTTTAAATATCTTTGAAGGCACACAAGCCTGGAAAAAACAGTCTTATTTTTAAGCTCCATAATAGTGACACTGTCCTTTTGTGCCAAGCTGTTTGCTTGTTATTTGAATTATATTTGTGAAATATTCATTCAGGTCAGATATCTGTATGTCCGTTGTGTATTACCTTGTAAATTGTTCGTAGTTTTTCTTTATAAATAACCTTAATTCAGTGTTATTTTAGAGGTGTCAAACACCATGAAGCCAAAGTGAATATGTATGTTTGGCTCAAGTTCCTAAAGTTTCAGTATCTTCCAGGATTTCTCTTACCATGAAACTAAATGAGTCATTCCTATCTTACTACGGGATGTGATCATTCTGTTACAATGAGGCAGCTAGATGAGAACTCCGTCAATGATTTATAGTCACATGGTTCTCCCCATAAATCAGTGTAATACAGAGTTTCATATGGATAGTCTTCAGTTTAATCTCTTTTATGAAGTATTCAGTTCAGCTGAACTGTGTAAAGCACTTTGTCTAACCATCAAGATGAGTCATTACAGTGTTATAATTGCTATTTTCTTTCTTTTTTTTTCTTTTATTTGTTGTTGTCATTAGGTCAATTGCTTTCCTTTGGGCCTTAACAGCAAGAGAGAGACCGTTCCCCCTCAGAAATCCTTTGCTTTCTTTACCACATGTATCATTGGGCAAAGGTAAATACTCTTGATCTCACCTTGAATTACTGAAGCAAATTCCTGAAAATGATTCAATAACTTAATTTTTTGTGGACTTTATAATCTAAAACTTTTGGCACCATTACTGGCTTGGCTTTGACAGGATTACAGCAGAAATTGCAACACTTCTTTTTTACTGTGTTGTACGTGATAAGTAAGAATTTACAAGCCTGCCACTGTGCAGTACAGTGGCCTTTTGCATACTTCAGAGGCTGTGGTCTCTAAAGCAACTTGTAAAGCCTTTGTTATGTAAAAACTTGTTGAGCCGATGTAGTACCTATGTGTGTATTATATATATGCATTCTGTGTATTGCAGTAAGTTAGCTTGAAAATACAAATGAAAAAATCAGAAGTTGCATTGATACTGTGACCTACACTTTAAAAAGAACATCTTGATCATTTGGTGCTATTGAAATTTTTGTCTAAACAATGCACATTACTGCTAAGCTCCAAAGTCAGAAGATTTCTTCTGTAACATAACATCAATTGCTAATAATGGATGCCCTTTCCTTGAAAAATAATGTGCTTTGTACCTGGTGTGAAACTATTAGTGAGTTGACTTATTGTTCACTGTAGTTAGAAAAGATTACATTAAATGTGGCATCATCCCCTGGAAAACTATACCAGGGAACATTTGGTGCTGTTCCAGCCCTGCATTAGCCCAGTTGAACGTGCAGTTAGACAATATTACACATAAGTCTAAAATAACTGTGCAAATTAAGTGCATAATTGCATGCATAAATTGTTGGAAAATCTGGCTTTTAAATTACACATCATAAACAATAATAACCCACTGAGATGATTGCTGTCAGTTTACCTTACCTAAACTGCATTTCTTTTTGTCCAGCATAAAAATCAAGGGACACTCTCTGAAGTCAGCAGGGAGCAAATTTCAAATTAGCAATGCAAGTATTTACACACAAAACACGTATGTCAACAAGTTCTGAACATCACTGCTGCAAGGAGTTGTGGGGCCTAAATCATAAAAGTTGCATTTTTGGTAGGCTGAGTCCATCAACTGCTCTTAATACTCTAGTTGTCCTTTCTGCATCAGAAAGCCCCTGTATAGTCTAGTTCTGGAAGCTGGGAGGATGTACAAAGAGAATGATGTCTTTGTTTGTACCTTTGTGTCATATAAACACAGGATTTGGGCTAGGTGAAGTTTGTTCTGGCAGCTACAGCTCATTTTCCGATCTTATATTTCTGTACATTACTTTGCTTAACATTTCTCTTTCAGACTGACCTCGAAATCTTAAAAGTAATTTTTATTACATTCAAATCACAGATATTATTTTTTTACTTTTGAGTATCCATAGTTTAAAACATGATTCATTATTATAATTCTTATTATTTCTATTATCTCACAAACTTCAGAATCTGAATCTGACATAGTGAGGAATAATCTCCAGATCAGTGCAGAAAGCAAATGAAATAAAAAGAATCAATTTACAACTCAATATTAATAAAAGAATAGACCTGATAGTGGTTCAAGATAGGCAGTAATTAATCTAACCATTCATATAAAAGCCACTTTTTAGGAAATCTGTCAGTGCATGACAAGAATAGATAACTCTGACCACCAAGAGGAATGATAGAGGATAGAAATAACACTTAAAGAACACACCTCCAATTACTAGGGTATTGTCTATCTTTTAATAATGAGAACATCACAGCAGGGAGGTATACGAGCTTTTAATGACACTCAGTAAATGAGTCAGCTTGCAAAACAGCTGCATGTCCTTTTGTACTTATAATGGCTCGACAAGATTTTGTCTAGAGGGCTGTGAAATCTTACTTGCCCAGCCCGCTAATCTCAAAAGCAAATGTTGCTTTTCAGTGAGAAAGCTGCACAAACTGACTCTCCCTGCTTGTTCACTGTCCTAATGTGAGCCAAGAGCTGAAGTGAGGTTTCTCAGAGCCCTGAAGCAAGGAGCAGCAGAGTCATCCATTAAAATGCATGAATCTCAATAGTTCTTGAAGTCAGAATAATCTTTCTGAAAAACACAGCCTTGGTCAGGTTTGGATCTAGTGTGTGTGTATGTTACTGTTCAGAAGCTTGCCGACTCTTTGTGAAGTACCATCTAATATAAAATTCATGCTAAGGGTTTCAAGACACTGTTCCACTTGCATAATTGTGCAGTAACTTCCTTGCCACCCTCATGCGCAGGTAACACTGGCTCTAGCACATTTGCTGCAGAAAGAAAAAAAAGGAGCCCCCATTCACAGTGAATGTTACAGTTCTAGATAGGCTTTAGAAATTTAAATATAAGCATTGTTAGATCTGGGCTCCATGTCCAAATAATTAATCATATATATTAATGGGAAACCTGTAACAGCATTGCCCTGGGTGTGGACAGAGGGATAGAAATTAAAATATATTTTAAAATTAAATTTAACCTACAATCCTATTCCAATCTCAGGAATCTGTACAAAATCTGTTCCAATCTGTACAAAAGCATTAATATGACTTATTCAACTAATTACTTGTTATTAAGGTAGTATAGAGTCTGTAAAGACTTGGACAAGCATTACTTTCTATAGCCAACAACCTGAGTTTTGACAATATTATCTGAAGTCAGATAAAAGTTCTTAAACCATGGTAGCCAAGCCTATGAAGCCAAAAGATTATGCCAATGTTCTCATCTTTTCATTTTGTTATGTATTATGCCAAAATGTTATGATACTCTATCATAAGTTATATGTATCTTTGTACAGAACCGTGAGGTTTCAGCAGGCCGTTCGAACCTATACAATAGGCAGAGATGCTCACATCTCACTTAGTTACCCAAATGCTGAAAGAGGTGATAGCTATAAGAGCTCTAGAATTAAAAGATTTAATTTGTCTAAGCCATGGAAAAATTAAACAAGCAGTGTTTCCAGCTTTTGATCAAGCCAGAAGTTTAATTTCTTATTTTAACGTGTTCACTGTGAGTTGCTGACAGCACTCCCAGGCATGAAATAAAGTTAGTGATTTTACTTTGTGTACAGATAATGTTCTCACATGTCTTCGGGTGGCTGTGACCACTCAGAGGGATAAGGACCAAACCTTTGCTCTGTTCTGGGGGCTAGTGATGGTCCTTTTGTCAAGGATAGGAAGAAATAATGTTAATTTCTCCTTTTTCCAGTGAAAATGTACTTAAAAAAGTTTTAGAAACATCAAGGAAAACCTGATCTACATGAGATTTAAAAAGTTCAAGGACTTGGTTCTGATAAGATCAACACTGTCCTTCTGATTGTCCTATAACAAATAATATAGTTAATGCATAGACAAAATCTTGAAGTGTCTCAATGCAAAAATTTAAGCTAATCTTTCATGTATAAAACAATACTATTATTTATTTTTCACCAGTTAGGTTCCATAGAATCATCATTTCCAGTGGAAGCCTCTTTACCTGAAGATTGTTTGGCTACAGTGAGATACACCAGTTGCATCTGCTGGTGACAAACCTGTGTATTTCTGCAGCTCCATCACTCTCAGTACTCACCTATTCCTCAAACACCCTCCATGTGAGGTCAGAAAATGCTATTCTCATTTGGCAGTGAGGAAACTGAGTCACAAAGCAGCTAGGTTATTTTCCCAAGGGGAATGGGAAGTGTACAAAAGGGGTAGGAACTGAATCCTGGCTTCCCAAGCTCATTAACCTTGCTCTTCAAACGTAATGACTTCTTACTAAGTCAACTGAAAACAATTTCTGCCTCTTTAAGCTGTACCTTTGCTATATGTGGGGACCCATGCTGTTCTGAGCTTTGAAAAGGTTCGGAGCTCTCTGGCAGGAGTTTTAGAGGACACTTAGAAGGTGAAAAGCTTTTTTTCCTGTCTCTTTTTCCTTTTTTCCTTCTGGAGTCTAACAAGTTCCAAATGTTCTGGAGTGTCTATTTTTGTTGAATTTTGGATTGAAAGTGTTGTTCTTGTACATTGCTACAGTAAAGTGTTTACACAGAAAACAGTCTAGTCTGGAAAAGTCACAATTTGTTCACAGGATCATATAACATATTTGCCCAAATGGGCTCTTGGGAGTGAGAGCAACCAATCTGTCTTCTCTCTGAAGTGAATAGGCAATCTCTCATTTCTCTTTTCACCCATGAAATCTTCATTCTGCTCCCAGTGCCAGCTACAGTCTGTCCTGCTATGAACAGCAACGGCAGTAAAGGAAAAATAAACTTCTTTCAGTCTGTAAGGCTTTTTGAGAGCAGTGCAGAGCAAACAGCTCATTATGTTTGCATGTCAGCATCTTCAGAGAAATGCTAACAGCCCAGGGAAAGAACGAAAAATAAAAATCCCATCAGAAAAATATTCTTTGCTTTGTATAATCCCTTTTTGCAACTCCTGAATTGAGACTTCTTTATTATAGGGAATGAGCTGTGTACATGCAGAGCTGAATGTGGTTTCTCTGTTTATGCATCCAAGGTATGACACAATATGGACAAATATCCAGAGGCAGGTTCAGAGACATGGAGTCTAGATCTTTAATTAATAGCTGGAGATCAATTGCATAATACCTAAGCAAATAGACACGTGCATTTATTATCTGAAAACAAGAACTCTGCAATTACAGTCATAAAGAAAATGTCAGAAAACAAGAAGCAACAAATACCCATTGTGGAATTAATAAGAACAGTAGTTCCCCTCCAGTGGTCACTGAGTAAGCAAACATTCTGGTTAAATAAACTGAAATGGAGCATATCTGGGCAACACACTTATGTGCTGGGTCAAAGTAGAGGTTAAATAAAAATTTGTTTTAAAAAGACACAAAAAAACACAATATGACTCCCTACCCCATACACCACATGTTGTTAAAGGAGTGAACAGGAGCATTGGGTACTTCCATGAGTGTGCTGCGTGACTTTGAAGTGGAGCTGTATGGAAAGCAGGGAGCATTCGTGTTTACCCCAGGCTCCTAGCAACTTCCCTGCTCACAATTAATCTTTGGCACTGAGGATGTGTCGGCACTCGGCAGCCAAACACAACTCACCCCTGCCAACACCATGGTGATGGGCTGAGCCTTTCAGAACACATCAGCATTAGGATTTCAAAAAGGGCAGATTTTCAAGGTCGCTGTTTATTTCATGTAGACCAGCCACCTGAGGTTTCTGAGGTGCTGATCCTTAATTGGTCATTACAATAAAAACATAGGAGTAATTTCATAATAGACTGATGCCTCACTATGTAATCCCAATTTAGGTCACTTCATAACCAATGGATTTTTGCAGCTTCACATGCATACTTGCATGTCTATTACATAGTTAGATGCGTCCAGCCACTTCAGGATAATTATTGTTGCTACCTTTTAATAAATAACAAACCAATCTCTAGCAGTTGAGTGTGGTTGGAAAGACTTGTAGCCTATATTCTCACAGCTCTGTGATGATAAATACAGACAAAGATTTGGGGGGGCTATAAACTGTGTACTCAGGTGAGAAGGAAACACATCCTAAATTCTCCCAGTAGATAAGGGCAGGAATTATTCAAAGAGGTAAAAGAAAGGGGGTTTGTCCCTGTAAAAAAGCTTCTGATCAATTGAAGGAGAAGGGCATACTGAGGCTGAAGGGAGTCCAGCTGCACTCAGAAGGGCTGACACAAATGATCAGGCCTGAAAGGAGTTGTACTTTGTACAGATTTCCTGACAGATTATATACATAGACATTTTGCACAGTTTTCCAGACACTGGTTTGAATATCTTGTAACTCCTTCTGCCATATCTCTTTACATTTCCAATATACATAACTAATCCAGTAATTAACCATAAAAATAAATTACTTGTATAGATTATGTAACAATAACAAGGCAGTATGATTCACTTTTCTTTGTTCTCACTGACTAGTGAACAACAACATGGGCTTATTAAATAGGTAGCAGAAGTTCAATATGGAGAAAACTCTGATCTCAGGGCTAGATAATTTGGCCTCCATTTATTTGCCTTTGTTCTCTTTTGTTTCCAGATTAAAAGGACACCATGTACTTCTAGTTTCTTCAGGTAACAAAAGACATCAGGGAGCTGTTCCTTCATTGACAACAGACCAGAGACTGTTTAGAGACTACACAATAGTTGCTCACCTTGCATTTACAATTTAATTTGGATGTCCATAGCTAGAAATTAATTGCTACAGGAGAATTAGGAAAAAGACTCCACTGATCTGCAGATAATGAGAAACTAAGTCAGCAATCCATTGCCACAAACATCCAAAAGCTTTCATGAGGAATCAGAGACTTACTGTGGAAAGGTCACAATCTCAGGCTCTATAGCCACAAAATCAGTGTAATGAATATTCCCAGGTCCACGACGATCTGTCCATCTTATGTCTTCTTGGTACCTTTGTAGAATGGCACAGACCCTGGATACCTCCATTGTTACTCATCCTTTATATAGCTTGATAGAAATAGCTGCATGGACATTTATATAGTTGATCCTTCCACTGAGTGTGAGAAGGATGATTCGGTCTTTTAAAGTGCTTCCAAGCCCTTGAGGGGAACAACAATCCCATTTATAGATGAACACAAGATTGTATGCACACATGAAGACCCTGAGCCACCCAAAGCCTGGGATGTTTCTAGCCACAGCTGAATGGTCACTGGGAAGAAGTGCTGGACAGCAGTGTGAGCATTCCCCCATCTCAGAACAGCATAGTGTTTGGACCATGGGGCTGCAGTTTGGCACTGTGGAGTTCAGCAGCAGTAATAGTTTAGATATTGTCTCCTTTTCTACCTCTTCTGGCCCATTCCTCTTTCCCATCCTGTAGGTGTTACCTTCATCACTTCTGCTAGCACAGATATTTCTGGAACTGACCATGGAACCAGACCAGGGAATTCACTTGACTTAGGGAATAACTGCAAAGAAATGCTTGTTTATTTATTTTTGTCAAATATTATCAGTTACTTGAGAAACGTAAATAAGGAAACAGCAGGGCAAAGCTATGAGTGGCTGAAGGCAGTGAATGAGAAGACAGAGTGTCTTAAGCCAGGACTTCCACTCAGTTTTATTTATTTTATTTTTATTGCAAATACATGGCCTGAGGAACCCTAATGGGAGTTGATGCTCTGAACATTCCCAGTAAACCTGGCTGTGATTTTACTCCAATTTATATTTCTCTACCTTCAGATGCTACTGCCTCAAGGGTTGCTGACAACCAGCCTATTATAACATAAAGGGTGTTTCAAAATGAAAATTCCTAACAATAAGCAATCCCAGAAGGCTTTACTCACCCTCACTGTCTTAAAATAATCTAATGTTTTTCAGCAAAATAATCCAAATAGTCAAGTACTACGGTTTCATTTTCAACCAAAATGAGAATTTGTTCTTATGTAGTGATGGGCCAACTAGATGATTTTCATATTAAACATCTGGATCAACTTTCAGTACAGTTTTCAAAGGTAGCTTCATATTCACTGAAAATGCAGTCAGCAGTTCTTAGAACAGTTCATCATCAAAATGTCAGAAATCTCATAAAGTTAGTTGATGCCACAGGTTTTCCACCACTAGGGGAGTCTGATTTCAGAGTTGGTTTAATATCATCTATCAAAATCAGGTCACTTGAAGACATCTTCATTTAATCATCTGGAAATTGGAGTACCCAAAGTCATTAGTCATACTGAAAACGCTTGTTCTTTTTTTGGACCTGAGTTTGATTATAAATATTAAAGTTTGAATATCTAAACTCCAAAGCAGACACAGGTTATCAGGGTGTGTTCCTAACTTGCTTTGATTGCCTTTATCTTTATTTCATCTGTAGTTCCAGCTCTGTAAAATCACAGTTCTCTGAATCAGAAATGCTATATATTTTATGTAAATGTAATGACATTACGATGCCAATTGGCTCTTGAGTCAAACTAACTAGCAAAGAATTTAATTATATCTATTATTAAATGTTTGTGCTCCAAGGATCCAACTTCTTAAAAACAACAATGATGAATTTACAGATTCCTATTACCATCTGTTGCACTCTCTCCAAGTCTG
This sequence comes from Chloroceryle amazona, assembly GCA_027560015.1. Taxonomy (NCBI): domain Eukaryota; kingdom Metazoa; phylum Chordata; class Aves; order Coraciiformes; family Cerylidae; genus Chloroceryle; species Chloroceryle amazona. Next base: position 59,641 of record JANHFX010015894.1, read on the forward strand.
GCAGGGGGTGGAAACCTTGCTGAATTAAAAATATTGCTATTTAAAGTCTTCCATGTATTCATTTCCTTAGACATGTGAACTTGTTCAGTGGCAGAGTCAGCCTTATGGTTTCTGTAACTTTGCTGGCCGCTGAACTCGGAGCCATTTTAAACAATGTGGATTCTCACAAAATCTATTTTTTTTAAATCTATATCCCTTAACCACAGACCTAAGTAGATGGGTGGAGTTTTTCTGTGTGTTTTGTTTTGTTTTGGTTGGTTGGTTTGTTTTTGTTTGTGTTTGGTATTTTTTGTTTGTTTCGTTTTGTTTTGTTTTGTTTTGTTGCTTCCTCAAGGCTTGAAAAGCAGAATTGCAAGGAGTTAAGAGATGGGAAGAGGTGACTTGCCAGAGTTTCTGGCTTCACTGCAGTCTAGAGTTGTTGCCTGGGCGATTATGTTCATGGGAGGTCTTTTAACTGGCAAAGCTGCCTGCTCAGTTTCACAGGCGCCACAGCTACTTCATTATTTCATCAAAGTTCATTATGTTGGGGAGGGTACCACCAATAAAATGAGATTACAAGTGTCTCCAACGAGCCCTTAAAGACATAATTCCCGGCTTTACCTTTTGCCACATTGATGTCTGTGGCCCTATAATGCACAGAGAGATTTGCACCTATGATACAGACTATCCCACAGCTTAATTGAACTGAAAAACTCCTGGAGAATTTGATTCAATTTGTCTTGCGACAGAACCTTCTTTTGTTTTCTGTAGAGACTGAGTTCTTCATCTAATAAAGAAATGAGAACAGTTTAATCACATGTTTTCAGGGAGGTGGGAGTGTTGGAGAGAAAAGAAATTAAGCACAGCCTAGATCTAGAGCAAGATTGATCTATATTAAATGTTGATCAATGGTATTTAATAATCAAAGAGCTTCCAGGGAGGATTCATTCCATTTCAAGGGAGAATCAATAATCATAGGCCACTTATGGCTCTGTGCTTGGTGAATCACATCTCCACACTTAGATTTATGAACTGCCAAAATACAGTCCCGACAGTCCCAGTGTTTTTCTGCATTTATGACTGTTTGACTGAAGTTCATAACAAATTTGGTCTTGATGTATAATTATGTATAACCAAACAAAGAGAAAAAAAGATTCACTGTAAGTCAGTATTTCTGTGCCTTACTATCCTGTCCGTACATTTTTAAAGTAGTTATTCCTAGCTAACGGCATTTGTGAGAACATTGTACTCTATTTCTGTTAAAAGGTGGAAAGGAACCATTAAAACCTTCATTTAGTTCCACATCTTGCTGGGTTCTGCTTTGCTGTGGATATCAAGGATCAGATGACTAGTCCAAATTCCATCTCAGAGATTAATACTCCAAAGATGAATACTGAAATATTTGCTTCTCTGATATATCACATACATGAGCTCTTTGCCCTGGAAGTTGATCACTACATAATGCATTTCAAGAAAAGCTTTTTAGACAAACTTTAAACTGAAAAGACATATTTTAAAAGGTCATTGTTTTTCTAGCTCATTTTTAAGATAAGGCAATAGATTTTACACTCCAAAATAATGAGAAACAATAGACAACCTAGCTATGCTCAATTTATTCTGTTCCAGGATATCTCTGTTTGTGCAGACTGGACTTGGCATCAATGGATTGATTCCCGGTTTTCACCGGAAAGGCTAAAAGCATGAGTTTGCCTATTTTATGGGGTAGGAGAAAATTTTATCTAGGCCAAGATACGTAGGACAAATCAGGTCACATCATCACAAGAGCATTATTTACTTCAGCTTTCAACACTACCTCCTAGAATTATGTAGAACAATAATACATAAGGAAAACCAATCTCAAATCTTCTTGTGTTGTGTTTAAAAATTGCATATCTACAATGAAATTTTGTCCAAAGCACAGTTTATTAGAATAGAATTATGCATCTATTCTAGACGGATACATGAAATTTTCTACACATTTTCTTCTTTGTCTTCCAGACTGCCTCAGACTCTCCAGGCCTTTCTGAAAACATTGAACAGTCATATGTTGGACAATATTGGATGATTTATATGTATCAGGAAACAGACAGATCTCTACTCTCAAGAGCTCATAGTCTAAATTTGTGATGTGCTTAAAGAAAACCAAAATCTCATGGGCACACTGGAAAATAAGGTACACAAACTGTTACAAGAAGGCTCATTTGTTCTGAATACAAAGGCATGTATCTTTCTCTGAATGAATGGGTTAACCACAGCTATTTCTGATTTCATTCTGACTGTTTCAACTCTGAAATGCATGCTCAGACAGTGAGACCAAAGCTGACAGAGAGGGAGCTGCAGACTGCTCCAGTGTATCCACCAGCCACAGGTATTGTTCAGGTGAAAAAATTGGCATGAATTCCTGAGCTAGTGAGTCACTGTCCTTGAGTACTTCAGTGTCTGCTTTGAATCATTTGTTTACTAATAATTGAAGCATGTTGGTATTTTCCTTTATTAAAAGTGTTTACTATAGGAATGTTATTGGCATTGGCATCTTAACAATGCTGGTTCTAGCGGGCACCCAGTTGTCACCATTACCCGTGTGTCAGGGGGTAGATAGACCAAGATACAATATCTTAGAAGTCAACTGGAAATATGAAAGTGGAGCTGGCCTCACCTTGTCCTGTTTTACCCCAAAACATGGCCTTCCCAAGGTGTGGTAAGACAGAGTTTTTTCCTAAGTATCTTACAGATACCTCTATCTATACACCACTGATGTTGAATGGAATGCAGTGAATTTCACCAGCTGCTCGTGTTATCACTCATGCTTAGCATTGAACAATAAATCTCATTTTACATGTTATACCAATGAGAAAGTGAGAAGTGGAAGCTTTAGTGCTGGATCACCTGTTTTGAAAGGGCAAGGTTGGTTTCAACCTGTTTCACATCTCCCCTCCTCCCTCATCTTCCCATGCCCTCTAAATTGAAGGAGTAAGTGATCAGGTAAGTTTATTTACCAGATGCTGCCCCTCAGCACAATATCTCAGCTATGTGGCTTTAGGATATTGTGTAGAGAAGACAATACCACCACATACACATATACAGGAAAATTATTTGTCTACCTTGAAATCCAAGTACAAGACCGCTCAATTTCCCAAAGTGAGGGCTCTGTTTTGTAAATATCTTGGCATTACTGCTCTGTTCATTACTATATGATCATTTCTACCTCTGTTTTCTCAATGTATTTTTTTGCACAGACTATAATTATTACAGCCCAGCTTCTTCTTTTTCATTTTGATCCTTTGTAAACCTAGTCATTACGCTGCCTCAGACTGGCTTCCCAAAATGTCAGGATTAAAATGGGGCATGAAAGCTTATGCAAGAGTGAGTCAGTGGAGCAATTTGAACCAATAAATATCAAAGCAGTCTCTAAGAAGCAAGCAATTCATTTGATACCACATCTTTCAACAAGTCTTTAGAGGATTTTCCTCTGCAGGGTTACACCCTGATATTTACGTCTTGATCTCTCCGCTGTGCAAAAGTCGTAGTTTGCCTCATTAATGTGATGCTCTGTCAGGCAAGCATTTCTGTCTGCAAAACACATCAGATTACCCTCCGTTCTTAGTGCTCAGCAGTGATTTGCAGTGCTATCTGCTATCAAAATAAATATTCCAGAACATTGGCTTGTATCCCTGTCTCTGCAATTAGTGATATTTTATTAGTTAATTAATTAGTTAATGTCAGATACGGACCAAGAAATAAGGAATGTGCCAATATTATTTTTTTATGTCACTGTAGGTAAATGAGTTGTCAAGACAAAAACTTTGATATCAAACTGCCAGTATGACTTACTGAGTATAATAGAGTACAAAAACAATGAGTCTGTTTTCACAGATATGTCCTGCTGCTACTGCTTTTTTCCTCACTGCTTTGAATCTGATGAGTATAACAACTCTTGACTTTGATTTTTTGCCATGGACTCCTGCACTATTGTCTTTTTCTCTGACGTTATGCTACTTACTTGCCAATGCTATGTTTTACTTTACTCTTATCCAGGACCATTCAATAAAAGCTAAGACCCCTTGAAGTAAAACTGCAGCGCTGGAAATTTCCAGCTATTAAGAGTTACTCAAAATCTGAATTTCTCAAATGGCATTTCTCACTACAAAAGGCCCAATTAAAGCCCTACTTTAATTCTACTTACGCAGGACAAGGATGGAAAAATATTGGTTTATACATGGCAATCTCTGCTTATTAATAAATAGACCACTCGGTACAAGGTGTGTCCTGTGCTTCATTGACATGCTATATTCATTGATCTCATCTATTTTATTCTATGCTTTACAGGCTTTTAGTGTCTTGTATGGTTTTGCATGTCCTTGTCTGTTCCTCTTTATCTTGAGGTTGTTTCAAAGAGATCACATTTTAGTGACCCCTTCTAATTTCTCCCTTTAATTAACAATGTAAAATAGTATGAATTGCTTCCTGCTTGCATTTAGATTCTATGCAATCAAATTACTCTAGGTACACATGAGGTATTTTATAATCAAGGACAAGAAAAATTATCCATGAGAAAATCTATTTCCTCAAGTGGAAATGTTTGACAACTTCTGATACAAGATCCCTTTTGCAATATGTATGCTGTGATTTATCCTATCCAACAGTATCACACATTATGTTTAAATAACTTTTGCACAAATGTTTAGAACTAGAAAAATTACCTATTGTCAGGAATTGTTACAGTGTGTTCCATACCAAACCCCAAAACTCGTTTAATAATATTCTGATGTTTTGCTTTCTAAGGAAAGAAACCTATTTTTTCTCGTCATATGCATGTATTTCTCTCTGCATTTCTACTAATTGTTGAACATATGGATTAATTTCAACTATATTGTACAGAAGGTGGAAGGCTGAAAGGTATTGACCTCCAAAAACTATTGAGAAAATGGATAACCAGGCTCTGAAAACAGTCCATGGTAATGCTTCCATAGAGAGAAAAAATGGCCCTGTGATCTTTCACATTTATTAGACCTTAAGTCCTCATTCTTGGAAAAGTATTTTTTTTTCTTCATGCTTAGAAGACTTTGGTTAAAAAATATTCTAGCACCATGAGGGCTTAGGTTTCAATTAGAGTAAAAGAATATTCAATATCCATCTCAAGATTAAAGTCTGACAAAGCCTTACAATTTGGCTAGCACTGAATAACCACTGGAAGCTCAATATGCCAGAGCTTTAGACACAAGTGTCCTGACGACACCTTCGAAGAGCAGTTGTCAAAACACTGGATGCTTTTTCTCATTCTTTGTTAATTGTCTACCTCCATCCCAGCCAATAATTAGTACTGGCAGCTTCATATTGGTGCTTTTGTTTTCACTCTTTGTTTATGTATGATAATATCATAAAAAGCATATACATTTCATTCTCTCTTTTTTTAATTTGGCTCTAGGCATTTAATTACTAATACAAAATCACTAATTGTACAATAACAAGCCAAGTGCTTTGAAATGCACTTCATAATAAAGAGTTTAACTTAAAAAAAAAACATACAAGAAGAATGAGGAAAAAACTGATCTGGATTTCTTTGGGCAGAGAGAAGTTTCCACAATTCTGATAATAGTTGCCTGACTGCATAAAATTGCATGGGCGGAAACAATGTTGCTGCCTATTAGGAAAATCAATCCCTTCCAGTGAAGTGTAATGAAATTTCACCTGAGCTATTCTGAGTAAGGAAAAAGTATGATGGACTTTACTTTGATCAGAAATCTTGAAGATTTGTGTTGAACTGATATTGCATAGTTCCATGAAGGCAGTTTCTTATAGTTTGAAGATAGAAGTTAGTCCTACCATCACCAAATCTGGGACAATCTATTGCCCCAAAGATGGCAATATTTCACTACACTCAGTGATTTACTCTGTTTTATACAGTTGTATGGAATGACACAGAGGCACACATCTCATGGATATTTGTGCACCAGAAATCATAATGTTAAAAGAAGTGCGACTATCTTAGCTTCTCCTAATAAATCTATCCCTGTCACAGAGGTGCTTTAGGACATTACCTGAGCATTTAAGGAAAAAAAATAAAATTAGTTGTAATAAAGTTTGCAGAGAAAAAAAAAAAAACAGACCCTGCCTTGATGCTAATAGGGAATGACTTGATTTTTCCTGTCTACAGCAAATAGATGGCTGTGGTGTTCAGAAGAGTTTTCAAAAAGAACTGGGTACCTCCCTGTATCCTGGATGGGCTGCAAAGCACCAGATACCACCTGAGAACAGGCAACATTTTCTTATCTTGCTCTTTCCCTTTCACTATATTTTTAGAAAGTTTCTTACATCTGACTTTCCCTTACAGGACTTGCTGTGAAAAAGGGGAAAAGAATCCCTCTTGAAATCGGTAAGGTCTGATTAGGAAAACTGCATGACTATTGTATTTTATAATGAATCCAAGATAGGAAAAGCAACAAACAGCCTAAGTTGTGATCCAGTAAGAAAATCTAAAGGCAAATGGATAACTTTGCTCTTTGTTGATAATTTTTAAAGAAGGTATGTGGGAAGATCTGGGGTCTCCCTCCTTTCCTAAGTGCCAGATGTGCTTAAGATTCTATGACACGAACATGCTTTTCACTGTTAAATAATTAAAGGTCGATGCTTCATATGAGCACAGGTTCATTCATTTTCTTATGCTTCTTAAGTGTTTTGCCATGTAAATGCAGCACTTTCTTTTTGATGGCAGAATTAATTTTCCAAAAAACTTAAAAGGAAATACTTCATCTTATGGAACTTAAAATAAAGAAGGAATAGATTCTTCAATAAACTTTGCCTTCCACATCTGACTTTCCTTGTCCAGAAACATTTAATAGAACATTACAGACATTCCCCATTAAATTAAAATTTTCTTAGTAACTGAAAGTTTCTTCTGTGGTAGAAGCTGCCAAAACAGCAAACACAGAGAATTCCCCAGGGAATGCTACACAAATTCCACTTTTCAGACTGGCTGCCATTTCATATTGATCTCAGTCATGATGAAGTATTAATTTGTACACAGTTGAACGACCATGCTTTTTTAGAAAACATCTAATTCAAATAGCTATGAAACCTTGGCAGCTTTTAACAAAGATGAATTCTTGCTTCAACAGCAAGAACCATCTTGGCACTAGCTGTGTTAAGGACAAGGAGAAAGATCCCTTAGGTCATTTAACTCAGGCCAGTAGTGTCACAGAGAATCTTGTAATATAATTCATCTAATGAATATATCATTCTATACGTTAATAGTTAAACCCATAGCTTTCACTTTACAGATATAGGCTTATTTCAGAATGTCACTGCCCTGACAGATAGGATCCATCTCAGTTAGTTCTAAGCTCACTCACAAACAATTTATTCCCATCCTTTCCGGTGTTAACATTGTTCTTTAACGAAATAATTACCTTTCCCTTTCTGTAAACTGTAATGTTTATAAGGAACAATCATATACTCTCCCTGGCTAAATCTTTTTGCTTCATTTACTCTGATTAAACAAGGAAAGATCTTTTAGTATTTTCTCATATTAAAAGCAACTCTTTTGTCTGATTATCCCAGTAGAATGAGAGGTCTCCTAGTGACAGCAAATGTTCTTGTGAGGGAAAACAATGACGATGACTTAATAAAGAGATATTTCACATGAGGCTTTCTTCTGAAAGTGGACAGATACAGGAATGATTGCATGGAATTTCCATAGCATTATATCTTTGTTTTCTCTAAGTTTAACCTTAATTTTGACCTTTTCGATTTTAACAGGTTTGCCTTTGTGATACATTGTTTGAAAGGCTGTTAGTATCACCCTAAACTGCTGTTCTCTAAGGGCAACTTTAACCCCAATTTAACATAGCTTTTTTTTGCTTGTGAATAGGAATAATAAGGAATTGATATTTTGCCAATTATACATTATAATCCTTTCAGATAAATCTTAAGGCAGCTCTGTTGTCTCAGTCATGGCAGAATCAATTGCACAATTTGTGGATTTCTGTTTAAGAACTTAAGTAGATGAATTATCATTGTCTACAAATGATTTTCTAAATTAAACCTAAGAAGTGGAAGAATTTAGTAATGATGTCTTATTAGTAAAGCTCCATAGAGATCATACTCAGAGAAGATAGGTCTTTCTGCTCATCTGATGCAATGGATTGCAACACCAGGTCAGATCAACCATTTTGCATTATAGTGCCACAGATATTTTGGGAACTGCTCCTTTCTTTAGTAACCAGCAGCTGAGAAAGAGAGTAGGCTATTTTTGTTTACAAAATCAAGTTTTGGACATTCAACAGGCAAGATGTGGCTTAGGAACTCTCTGTCTCCGTGCCCTGTGACTGTTAGAGTACCTGTGTCAGGATCACCTACCAAACCTCTTGCCTGATGCATACCTGACAATGATATTCTGGGTACATATTTAAGTGATCTTACTGATGAGGTCCTTGACTTAGAAATAGGAGAAGTGGGTTCTTTTCTGAGATCTATTTCTTTAGCCACCTTGTCTCAGTCTATTTAACTTTTTTTTTGTCATTGCAGGGCAGCAAGGGAAACCTGTCTCTCATTATCTAGTTGTACACTGGCCACCACTGGGGCCTTGATCTCAGCTGGGGCCTCAGGCACCACAGCAGTATAAATACTGATAGCACACAGGAGTCCTTTGGTGAATATTTTTTGTTATAGATTTTGTAAGATGCTTTAAAGACTTATTTTCTGATGGACCTATTTTACAAATTTTACACATAAATCAAATAAATATGGCAGTAGGGAGCAGACTTTAAAAACTAAACCATTGAGGTAGAGAAGTCAGACAAGCATACGGCAAATATCCTCATGCTGCTCAGTTGTAGTATGTATCTATATAAATACAATTAAATCAAAACTCCTTTTTGAACTGCTTTGGTATGAATTGGATGTGATTGATGAGAAGTCAGTGTATGCAAGAACATCAATATAAAATTATTAATCAATAAATCACTCAGCAAATAATTCTCCCTCTCTGACATTCTAAATCCTCAATCAATTGCCTTGTAGGGAACGTAGTGAAGAAAAAGAATCTGTGTAAAGAGAGTGTGCAAAGTGAGCAACATGCCATAGCCGAAATAAAGAGTTTGAGAAAGGCCACACTGGACAAAGGTTTTAATGTTTTTTTTCCTTCCTCTCTCCCTTTATGTTTCTGGATTTCAGGGATTCTCTTCTTTACTAATCCGTTCTTTGTTGCACTGTCCTCAGGCATGAGAGCGGTGGTATTTGTAGTGGCAGAAGATAAAAACCACTTCACAGATCCTACTTTTTTCTTAGCAGTCCTTGAATTTGTATAAGCAACCCTTTTGTAAGGTTGACTTATGACAATATTGGACTGCCAGGGGAGAGTGGCAATTGAGAAAAAGGTGGGGGAAGAATACTAAGGAGAAGTAATTTTATGAGCGATGCTTCCTGCATCCAACATCTTGTTTTTCTGACTTCATATCACATTGTACCCTGAGGCAGTATCATATCTGGCAGCTGCCAGCCTCCACCTTACTGCTGGAACAGTCTAACAACCTGAAGCATGAGGGAAATGCCCTAATCAGAAGGGCATACCAGAGAAGCAATGATTTTATATATGCTAGTCTGTTCAGCTTTGCAGAGTCCGAAATCCTGGATATAAGATGTTGCACAATTAAAACAGCTGCACGAAAGATCACTTTGGTTTGGGCCAAGCACATACTCGATGTCATTAGACTAATTTAAAAACTGCTCTGAGAATTGAAGGGATCCCTTGCCTTCGAAACATAAATGTACTCCTTCTGTTTCCTGCCTTTATGGTAGCAAAGGAAAGGACTCAAATGGATTTATTGTAATAAAAAGCCCACTACTTTCTTTCTCAGCACAGAACTGCACCTTACATTTCGTTTCCTTTTCAAAACGCTGAGGATGGTTGCCCTGTTTCTGTTGGTTTCTAGGCACCTTTCCACCTCAGTCTGTCTTGCCAAAACCATCAGATATCTCTGTCATGTGAACTAGGCAGTGAGCCAGCAGGTCAGAGCTTACACAATTTGTGGCGCCTACTTAAAGTGTCTGAGATTCTTACCAATCAGTCTGAACCTGGGGGCAAAGTGTAATTCTTTCCCTCTCACCCGTATTTATAAAATCACACAAAGGTAAAGTATTACACTGGTGGATTGCTTTGAATTTTTATTTTTCTGTGTTGGGGAACTCAGAAAATTCCCGAATCTCTTTCACTTCAGGTTAATCCCTGCTTTGTGGTAAAGGTGCAAAGCAGCTCGTGTGACAACTGTCAAAAGAAGTAGGTTGAGTTAAAAGAGGTTATCTCTAGAAACAGTGTACTTAAAGCAGATTACAGAGTATGAGGGCCTTACTCAGGCTTTAATTACTTCTTTCTCAGGCAACATTTTCACTGAGCTGAATATGAGTGTTCTTTTGTCACCAAAGGATTTTGAGACAGAGTGGAATACAGATTGGCTACACAGGATTTTATTGCCAATATACACTTTTTTCCTAAACATGAATAGTGTTAGGATGTTTTTATCAATGTGAATGTGGAAAAATTGAGTTAGTCAAAAACTGACACGAGGAGAAAGAATTTTTAAAAGGGCAATTCTTTGCATTTTCATTTTTCTTACCTGCAAGCTGCTGTCTTTTTACACATAATTTTATTGTGCTCTTCCTCAGAACATTGCTGCACCATTGCTGTTATGACCCAAACACACCCACAGTCAGCTTTTTGACTGTCTTCCCAGTTTGAATTTTTACACTTCCTGATGTGCAATACTTATCATCCCATTTAGTAGTGGCTCGAAAGCATAATAAAGATGAAAGAATAACCCTCCTGCATGCCTATCGTTTTCTTCCTCTTCTATCTGAGACCACAAGGGGAGACTGAATGTAATGTGCTACCTGATTATTCTATAACCTCCCTATGGCAGGCGCTATATGGATCATATTGTTTATATAGTGCAGTGCAACAATTTGGCACTTGTGGTTTAGTAAATGTTCCAGGCCTCAGGCATCTTCAAGCTGGCATTTGGCGCACACGAAGATGGCAGTTTGCTGGGATAGCAGGTTCCTCAGTGGCCCTGGCCCTGCTGCAGATGCCAGGCTCCCCCCAAAATGGGGCTTGAGTCTGCACAGCAGCAGTGAGAAACACCACTGATTGCTTTTTCTTCTCTCATGAGCTGAAACACATGGCTTGCCTTTGCAGGTTTTTTTTTCTTAGCTCCCCAACCCACAGCTGTCCCTTCCTCCAGGACAGAAGCTGCAAAGCATCAGTTTGGGCATCCATCCATCCATCCATCCATCCATCCATCCATCCATCCATCCATCCATCAGTTTGGGCATGCATCCTCCCAGGGACAGCAAAATCCAGTACTGCTGCCTGGTTAGGGAGCCCTGAGATGCCCTTGGATTCCCATCACTTCAGTCTCTGGGTGGCTCCTTTTCCTCCTGTCCTCACCTAGAACACATTGGGTGAAAGTGAATTCCCATCCAGCAACCACTTAATAATTGGAACTTCAGATGGTGTGTGTTGCCACACTCCCTTTACATATGCTCAATACATTTAATCATAAAAAGAGCTCATGTATGGAAAACACATGCCTACTGTGGGTAGGCCAGCATTACAGCTCTGAGTCAAATAAACTACCATGGATATACCCTACAATTCTAGGAAACTTTTTCTTTAGGATACACAGAGAACATATAAACAAAGTTATAAAAATCAGCTGTGCTATTTTGCCTCATTTCATGCTTCAGTTGTTTGGGTTTCTTTCACCCAGAAATGGATATTTCCACAGGCTCCTAATAGTGTTATTTATCCTTCAGTGATACATTTTTTGCTCTTTGCAGTATTAATTTGTACACCAGAGCTGCATTAGCACTAGGACACGGGATGAAAGTTTCTGAAGACTTGTAAATTATTTTTTTCAGACATCTGCAGGAAAGGATCCTGCTTCTTCAGCTTTCTAGGAACATGTAACAGCTTTTATGACTGGAAAAAGTACAGGGAGCAGGCTAAAGTTGGGCCTAGACGAGCCTGAAAGGGCCTAGCAGTGGGTTAGTGTGTTAGTAGCCGCCAGGATGGTGTCAAAATGGAGTTGTGCTGCCAGCACACACTATTCAGGGGGAAAAGAGGGATTTAGAGGGATTCTGAGAGAATAAAATGAGAAATGAAGAAGGTTGACATTCCACACAGATGATCTGCTTCATAGCCTCTCGGCAGACTCATTGCTGGTAATTGTGCAATAGCATTAAAACCTCTTCTTGTCACCCCTACTTCTGTGAGGGGCACCAACCCAGCTGTGACTGTGAATACATGAGTCCAACCTCCTGTCAGATTGCCATTCCTCCATCCTGGGATCATCTGGCTTGGAAATTATTTTCTCGTCTTGTGCAAAGGTGCTGTATTGATGCAGACACTCTGCCCTAATGGATTTATGAGGGATATATTGTCTAATTAATAAGGAGTAAAAGATCACTGGTTGAAATACCAAGTTGGTAGCCATCCCTGACCCCTGGATGGGACAGAAAGATGAAGTACACAAGGGCTGGCAGCATCCATTTTTTCTGGGCCACTCTCTCTCGAGAGGATGGCCAGATTAGGAGCATGAAGTTTTGCCAGCGCAGCTACAAGAGTGTTTGGAGCCGGCAATGCAGGACCAGAGTTACATCATCTGCTTTCATGTTTTTCTTACTCATGCCCAGAAGTATGAGGAAATACTCTTCTTCAAAAGAATATTTTGCATATCAATAACCTGCTTCATCCAAGATCTCAAAGGGCTCTATGTACAGTTATTGAGTGCAATTCCTATCGCACTGATGCTCATGGAGAAGTTGGTAACTGAACTCAGTAAAATACACCCAGGAGACCTGACCCCTTGCACTCTTTCTTAACCTGCAAATTACATTTTCCTTAAAAACAAATAAATGACCCTAAAAACCTCTAAGAAGCTTTAGTTACAGAAAGAACAGCAAGAAGCACAGTCTTGGTTTGTGACATCACAAAACCTTAGAATTAGGCTGGAACTGTTAGAAATGTTCAAGCGTATGTGTGGAAATATATCTGTAACCATGTGGCTTTGGGAAGTCATGACTTGCCCAGACTATTTCTTGCTTCAGTATCTGGGTGCAACTAGTTCAGCATTTATAAAAACAGCGAGTTGACTGGGAAACAAGGATGCACGAATTCCGGGACTACAACCTTTCTCCAATGTCTGTTGTTTCCTCTTTGCTGATATGATGATATCTGTGTCTGGCATACTGGCAAAGTATGACAGTATTCTTTTGAATCTCAATGCAGATAGATTGATAGGGCTCAGGTGTTTTAATCTTGGGGCACATAATAACTCAGTGCGTGAGGATGGGAAACCAGAAGCGAAAAAAGGAATTAACTGAAGTCAGACATTTCTCTCTTTTGTTCCAGTTTTGATGTTTTGGTGGCTGGAAGGGTTAGTAAAATTCCTTCCTTACAAAGCTGCCACAGTTGCAATGCACAGTCTTAGGAGAGAAGGGTGGAGAATCCCAAGCGAAAAGAAACACAATCTGTATGTATGGCAGATGATCTCATCCCAGACTGAGACTCCCTGGGATAACGTGTGCCCTCCTGTTAGTGTTTCAGCTACTGACAAAGCACAACACTATGACTCTGTAGGGTGCAGTTTCCAAGGACTTAGGCTACAGTTCAACCAAAATTTCAAAAAAAGGGTCTGCCTTGTTAGAGTGCATATATGAAGACTCTTCCACGTGGTGACTTGCCATTGCTAAAGTTCCTGAAGAATGCAGGTAAGAAAACTTGTTTGTGTCCAAGTTTGCAGTCAGCCAGCCATGTGTGTGAGGTTTATGCTCCCAGATCTATTACCATTATCAGTACTCACATGCTCTTTGTCTCCTTATTTATTCCTGGATGGCTCTTATAAAACAAAATTACCACATTTATGTAGCAGCTTATGGTTGTAAGTACTTCCACTTCTTCTGTTTCTGTAGTATGATGGTAAAGCAGTTGTGAATTACATACCGACAGAAGTACACACCATAAAAAAGATATGGGCTTGAAACAAGTGACACGTCTCCATGACTTCTTAAACCAGTAATATGATAAAGAATATGATTACACAGGTATTACAGGAACTTAAAGAATCTGGGAACCTAAGTCTTACCTTTTCATTCTGAAGGGAAAACCAGAATGTTTGTAATAATTTCAATGCCATGCCACAAACCTCTCACCATTCTCAATTAGAAGGCTCACCTTGGGGACCAAATACCAAAGTATGAAAACCATCTCCTGGGCCTGAAAACTCCAAACAAGATTTAGAAATACTTTGTTAAAGAAAGAGTCCAGACTGCCATTATGAAGTCCCTGTTAGTGCCTGATTTTTCTGATACCTGACTCACCCTTAAAATGGAAGATGACATGAAAATGGGATGTTTAAATCCAAAAAATAATAATCCTAGAGCCTGAAAATCCAGCCATTTACATAGGAATCAGATAATGATTCCAAACTCTTTCCTACTTCCTGGCTAGTAGATCTTAACACTAAGAAAAATGATCTAGTCCCACTGTCACTTCAGTGCCCTTGTTGTCTGCTGACCCTGAGGAATTTATTTTCATAACATCGGTGTTAGATGCGGGTTCCATTCTCATTCTTTCATCTTACAAAGCAACTCCTTATGATTACTATGTATTCTGACACACATTGCTATAAAATACAGTTTTGGTCTTGTTTTTCCCCTTGCTATTTTTAACCACAAAATTCAATCAGAGCTCAACAAATAAAAGTCTATCCTCCTGATCGATGCAAAATATGCTGATCCAGCATGACCTAATAACAGATTTTAAAATGAATATGCAATATTTCAAACAATTTTCATGGTACAGGCACCATCTCTTTTAACGTAGGAAATCAGAGAAGAAGAAAAGTGAAATGAAATGGTCCCTTCATAGAAAGACTCCCATCTGAAAATTGTTTTAATTCAGGGCAGCCGTGGGTATAGTTTACATAATAAAAAGCAGTTTTACTAAAGTGTCTGTGGTTATACTAAGCCAGTGTAGAGGTCCTGATCAAAGCTGCCTTGCAGCCAAAGTCATCAGCAACCCGACAGCATGCTTTTGTGAAAAGGACTTTCTCTCTCAGCTGGGATGGCTCAGACCCACTCCCAAGTAAACCAAAGCTAAGCAGAAAAGAGGATGTAAAATCAAGACACCTTTTCCTCTGGTTCAGTATTATGTATTAAAGACATGGAGAGCTTGGACAAATATATGCACATCTAGGAAAATAACTGAGCCCTTACAACCAGTCAGAATTATGGCTTGGCAGATCTAGTGTGAGCAGCCATGATATTGGGGACTGTCACTTGTCTGTTGAAGGCTCTGCTCTCTCCTGTAACTATTCTGCTTCACTTTAGCTGCAGAGAGAGATAATGCGCAAACAAAGCAGGCCTTGAATATATTTTCAGAGCTGAGGAAATAAACCGAGAATGCATTCTTCTGATCACATAATTGATTCATTTCACAAAATGTAAACAACGCAGCTTATTTTCCCTTCCATTATTTTACCAGATCCAGTTCCAATCTGCAGGTCTTATAGAAAGGAAGGTTCAAGAATGCAATCTTATGTTAAATTTATATGTGAAAGAGAGACAAGGTGGGACACACTGTTGCATTTGCAAAGTGTTTCCTAGGTGATCCAGGACTAAGCATATCTCACCCCACTGGGAGTCTTTTGTTTTTAGGTTGTCGCTTGTTTTTTTCATTTTTTCTCCCTCCCCTTGGTATGTCATTTCTAAACAGCAACCAAATACTTCTATGGGCAGTAAATGGAGCTGCTACAGGCCTTGTTCTTTTGAACTAGGACCCAATTTGATTGGCATCTCCTGACTTTTAGTAAACTGTGTGTTCTGAAGTGTGAGAGAGATCCCTGCAGCAATAATGTCCATATCAAATCATAATTAAAAACAGCAGTGAGGAATGTGCTGAGATTTGAACTGTAGACCTCCCAGGCCTAAAGCCCAAATTGCAAAACAGGACTTTAAAGGCTCATGGAAGCTTTAAACATCAGACATTTAATCACAGCTAGTCTGTAGGGATGATTTCCAAAAAAAGAAACAAAATCACACCACCACAGAGAATAATAACAAGAGCTGAGCATATGTTTTAACAGAGAGACAGTTTCTTCACAAAGGGGTCACACGCTGTGCATCTACTTTTCCACCTAGCAATGACAGCTTGAACATTTTCAAAGACATCTGCAGTGGGAATTATATCAAGCCAGACCTGGAGGAGAGGGAAGGAGGCTCTGAAGCAAGAGTATAGTATGCTTGTGATCCAATGGCAGCTTGCCATGAGTAGGAGGGCTCCACCCAAAAGTATCAAAAATAAATTAACACACCTATCTTTTCTTAGACTTCTTGGAACCTATACAGGTACTTCTGTCAACCTCCCTACTACAAGATTCACTTACTCCTAACTGAGGTCAGTGAGAAGGTGAATGAATAAAGAGGTTTAAGAAAGGTTGCTACGCTTGGTCAGGCTAAGGAGCTGTTTAGCTTGGTATCCTGTCCCTAACAGCAGTCACCTAGGGAAGGCATAAGAAAAAGGCAAGCATAAGTTAGGTGATCCTGCTCTTCTTTGAAAGAGGATATCTCGATCACACCAGTGAGGCCAATGAGCTGAAGCAAACTTGAACTGAAAAAAATATTTGAACTGCTATTTTTCTCATGAACCAGAATATGACTTGAGCAATCTCAGGTACCATTGATGCCAAACCAGGACTGAGCTTAAAGTGTGGGATTTTGATGGCATGTCAAAGACAGATTAGTTGGGCACTGGATGGAGAGTTTCTCCTGCTTCCCTGATTGAGGACAGGCACTGCTTGCACACCTTCCTGACCTACAGTATTGAATAATTCCAGGTGCACTTCCTTATGGGTTAGCTGACCAGCATGAATCAGTCTTATCCTTTATCTATAGGGACAGGAGGCACATAACTAAACACTGTCTTTATGTTAATGAGCTAGGGAAGGAATTTCATTTCCGTGCAGGTCATTGGATCATTCTCACAGCCCTACTTATGTGCTTGATGACCGCAAAAGTTCACTGTGATGCTGAGCCTTTTTTTAGTCTGTTGGTTAACAAACCAATTACCCTAATTTCAGTGAGTGATGATTTTGTTGTATGTTATGAAAAGGACTTGATATTTTTGGGGTTTCCTGGCCTTCTTCTGTGTCATCTTAGTATTGCTAATGAGGACAGATTCTTAGATGTTGCAATTATGTAGATACACTGCAGTCAATAGGTACGTGAGCAAGCTGATGAATACCAGAGATACCGGCATCTAGCAATGTGGGTATTTACAGGGAGAAACTGGAACTTAAGATTTCTTAAGGCTGAGGTCCATTGTAAAAGCAGAGCTGTGTTTCCCTAATCTTTCTGCCATCAGTTTTGGAGGGTGAGGAGTATATTTGATCATCTCAGGAAGACTCCCTAGCGCTAGTATTTAACACTTAAACACATTGAGTTCCCACATATAAGAGGGTTTTCTTCTGGTGGTGACTGCAGTAGACATCTGCTGTCAAGGATTCCCATTGACTGAGGCAATGATACAAAAGTCAAAACAAGAGTGGAATATAACTTGGGAGATATAGGACTATGGCCTCTCCTTTTGAAACAATAACGTCTATGTCCCAAACTTTAATTTAATTTCATGGCTTTTAAGATAATATTTTTCTCTCGCAAGGCCCCAAGAAGACTGTATGTGTGTGAATATGTATGTACATATGAATGTAAATACATTGCAAAAACTTCCTGGCCAGTGTTCACCTTGCCTCTGGATATCAGCCTCTCTCTGACAATCTTTCAAACCCTGAAGGATAGAGCAGCATTTAGTTTCTATTTAATCACAGAGTAAAGTATGATTAGATGGTAGTTAACAGAAAAAAAAGTTGTCTCTGGAGGGGTTCCTTAAAGAAACCAAATCCCCATCAGTGGAGTGCCTGAAATCTGGAGAATGAGAGAGTCTGGAAGAACAGACAAAGCTGATGTTTTATGGGGCCCCTGTTCCATATGTTGGTACAAAAGATACAAGAGAGAGAATAGAAGTTACTTCATGTGTTCTGTGAAATTAAGCTACAGAAGCTACAGATTGGAGATGGGGAAAATTTCCCTTTAGGTGCTGCTTCTTAGTCAATGTTACATTAAGTTGATGCTTTCCTCTTCATGTGTTAAGCTCTAGCAACCTGTACTTATTCAAAGACAGACTTCAGCCATCTTCAGACCCTGATCCTACATCAAAGAATCCACTAGGGAGAACGATATTAGAGGCAAAAAAAAGGGGACAGGCTTCCTCATCTGGAAGAAACCTTGCCTTCTGGTTTGTTCCAAAAAGGAGAGATGGATTAGGTGTGGAAATTGTTACTCAGCTTTGAAACCAAGCTATAACTAATCAAACATATACATCCTGCAAGAGTAAAGAGTGAGAGATCAAAAATTTTCTTACCCACACTATCTTTTCTGTCTGCTCAACCATTCTCTGTTCTAGATTCAAGCACGGAGCTCAGTGCATGGCTACACTGGAACTAGAATATGACAGAGAGAAAAAAAAGACACAGGAATTATAAAGCTGAGAAAATGGAAGTGATTGGTATGACTGTAAGAGGTTGGGAGAGAAAATAGGAGAAGGGTGTAGCCACATACCTTATACCTGTTCAAGTTAATGATGTTACAGGAATCCCAGCCTGAATTTCACTCTTCGGGGAAGTAATTTGCAGACTTGCTAGGATTCATGTTTTCAGCCTCTTGTCAATGCTATTATTCAACAACCTATTTTGATTTCTAAAGAATTGTCTTTCATATACTCCAGCATCAGGCCTTCCTCACCCTTGGCTTTGTGGAGGAAGCTAGCCTTCAGCTTGCTCTTTGACTTCTCATATGATAGTTGGAAGGAGATAAGAGAAGCAGCTGCCAAATGTTCCTTTAATGCCTGAACTAGGAATTATGTCCTACTAAGTAAGAAGAGTGGAACAAAGTCTGTGAGGGTATCATAAGAGGTAGTACTAGGACTGAAGGTCTCCAAAGAGGTGTATGCATTAGTGAGAAGCAGATAATCTCCAATCTGATCTTTTCACATGGAGGAAGGAATGCTACTGTTGGTACACGATATCCCCAAGAATACATGGGGCAAGAGACAGGTGATGACATAATTATTATGCATTTACAGTACCTAGAAGCCACAGCTAGATCAAAGAGAAAATCAGCCTTGCATTCCTACAATAAAAACAAGCACAAGGTGAGCAAGAGAAGGACTATAAGAGTGAGGAAACATGAAAATGGATCCTACATGGGGCTTTTAACCATCTGAAACTAGGGTTCTGAGCAGATGGTGCTCACCTACAACATTCTTTCTCTAGCACTATTGTCTTGCAAAGAGATGTTGATTCGCCTAACACACATGTTTCTCAGGAGTTATTTTTTTGAGGATTTTAGGATTATATAGTTTCCAAAATTGACTTTGTGCATCTCTGAGTTTCATACTTGATCCAAAGGATGGTTTTTAAGCTCTATGCCCTTCTGCCCCTTCTTTTCATTTTATTCTAATAAATGAAGACCTTCCTGTTCAATATGATACAAAATAGTTTGAAATAGATGTGCTCAAACTGACTCAAATCAAGCCATCTTGGATGCAAGCACTGGTAGAGCTTCAGTGTTGTTCATCACTCCACCTGACCTGTTTGGATGTGGGAGAAATGGGATCTATTTGCCTTAGAAGAGAGCCATATTAATGGCTTGTGCTGATGTCTGAGTTACTGTTTCCAGGTCCAGGATATTAGCTAGCCCTGTGCCTTGCAGAACTCATTCGCCATCCCTGGAGGGAACTAGGACAGTGGGATTCCTTCTATACCACACAAATCTAAAAATAAGCCACCAGAACAACAGGCAACAGAACAACTTCTGCAAGATGTTTATGTCCTAAACTCTTGGCCAGCTTCTTTCCTAAGCTTCCACATTTCCCAGCCTGTCTGAATCCCATCTGCAGCTTCAAGAGTTTCCATCTCATCTTGTGCACAGTCCATGAATAACTGCCTTGTTATGTATATGCACAGTGGAAGGGTGGGGTGGAAAAAACTCTGGTAGGAGCCTGTCTTGAGCTTGCAGTAAATACTTACCCAACAGAAACGTCAATGAGATTTGGCAGCTGTGAGGAGGACTTCTGGAAAATCATTTCAGGTTCCTAGGAAGTGAGGGAGGCATTTGGTAATGGGTGGGGACATTTTTCTTTCCCTTGCCATTTCTTGTCAGAGAAAGGGGAAGATCTAATTCCTCATTACTGATTTAAGGAAATCCCCTGTACCTAGAAACAATAACCTCTGCACCTAGTCTGTGCTTGCACTATCTTTAGAGAAGTCTCAGGAGGAACCCTGAGTAGTATAATACCAGATCTGTCACTCCTCAACAGTCCCAGTAGCTATGAGAGTCATAGAGGCTGCCTGTCTAAGAATGACAAGCAGAGCACAGTAAAACCCATCAGGAGATATCACTTTAAATCACTGAAATGTTTCTGTTATGCTAACCCTTTTAACTTCTAGGTAATACAAACAAGTTAAAGCAATATTTTGTTTTCTTTTCTTCGCTATATTCTGTTGTCTTCCTTGGCATTGGCCTATTACTATTTACCTAGAAGTAAATAAAATTAGAGGATTAAGTCTCCCTCCTTAGTTCATAGTATATGAGTCTTTCAGTGCAATATACTTCTTTTACTCCACTGTAAAATTTATAAGCACCCATCTTGCAGCTACAGTTTACAAGGCACCAAACATTTCTGTCCCAGTGATAAAGGACGTCACTTGAATGGTGAAATACGTAAAATTTACCAGAATTTAGAACTGATTAAGTTTCACAGATTGTTTTTCTTTTAAACCAAATACATCCTTTGAAACTTTACCACTTGCTCACAAACATAAATATGTGTGGTATCTGGGTGAAGTCATAGAAACAGCTCTGCCGCTTCAGGAACAGAACCCAAGAGAAACATGGCACAGGCATGTCCCTTGGAAAACCAGAATGATCAGAGGTTTAGAAAACCCAGCATGAAGGCAGAATTAAACAACTAGGGCAAGAGACAGGCAAATACCATATCAAGGTAATCTTCAGGTACATAAAAGATTTCCCCAAGGAAGCAGGCTCTTGAATGTTTTGCATGTTCAGATGGTATTGGGCAAGAAGTAATGAACTCAGATGAAAAAAAAAAGGCAGGGGGATATTATTTTAGACAGCGATAATCCTTCAGTACCAGAAAAGATTCCACAAGCTGCCCAATTGATCTCCATCACTGGAGAATCTTACGATCATATTACTTGAAGTGCCACTAAGTGTTATTCCCAGCCTCTGAGGTACAAAGCAGACAAGCAGCCTCACCCTTCCCAGAAGCCACCTGCTCCAACAAGGCATGAAAGAGTGGGAGGCCTGGACCAGCTATGTTGCAAGGGGCTGGGCTTGTGGCCTTTTCGTTCATTACAATTCCATGAAATACTGAGAGAGCGTACAAAGAGAAGACTAGTCTCCATGAGGTGCCTGAACTTCACCAGGAATATGAATGTGAATAGTGAGCATGACTGGTTCTTTTGAAATAAAGAATAATGGAATCAGCACTTTAAGAATATTTGCTGTTGTACAATAGCATTGCCTGCCAAATAGGTATTTATTGGTATCTCTGTCCCTGTGGTGTTATAGAAAAAGTATGGTGGACTTGGCATCACTCATGACTGCAAGAAGTCCAGCTGGACTAGAAGAAGCTTATTTTGAAAAGTAAATAGAAGAAAACACCTAATTCCAAAAATGACAGCCTTTCTTCCATGTTTTTAGATACCATTTGGCATCAGCAGAATTTCATTCTGTAGGTTATGTCAAGTGGGGCAAACTCCCTCAAACTCTGGCCCATGCAGCTTTTAACACCCACCAAGAACAGTGAACTTTGGAAAAGCTCACTGAGCCCACAGGGAGAGGGAACTGGAGCTCATCTCCTCTGCAGTATGTGCAAATTGTGCCTGTTTGCCTGACTCTTCTATCAGATGTTGCCCAAAATGCCTCATGGCAATGTCAAGGTGCCAAATCAGAAGGAACCAGGAGGCCCCTGCACTGTGTACAGGCAAAGGAGCTGCAGTTGTCTGAAGACTACATGTATCTTAGCTCAGGAAGGCAAGCAGTGTTAGAGAACCTCTTTACCCTTCTGTGTCTTATAATAATAAACTATCATTTATACAAGGAGACTATGACTTAGGCAAAATTTATACCTACTTGGAATAATTTATAGAAAATATGTGCATCTCAATCACCTGTATTGTCAGGAGTGTATATTATTTACATGTTTTGTATATATTCTATAAATTTCATACATATTATCTGTATTTTATACACATTGCATTTAAAATAAAAAATACAAGCTCCACAGTCCAGAGAGACATAAGCATATGACAGAAGTTTTGTGAGTGCATGCTCTTGAGGAAGAATGTTTTTAACATGAAGGTAGTGTATATATACTTCACTGACTATTTTCCTGACTCTTCCTGCTACAATTGTTGCTAGAGATGCATCTGAAACAATACATTTGGCTTTGGCGTCCTCCTTTAGTCAGAAAAAAACCTGTATATCCAATATTGGAATTACCTTTAAGTGATGTTCCATTACTTCATGGTCATCCTTTTTGATGTTACTTCTGAAGGGTGTGAAGGTTCTAAACATTAAAAGAATAGAAAGCTGCAGAACATTGTGCTTATTGTGGAGCTCAGCTCTCTCGCACCTGCCCCAGGCTGCAATGATTGCAGAAAGGAGGTTAGACAAACTCTGAAAATATTTTGTAGCTTGACGCAACTCTGAGGAGCTAAATTTTTTTGCTCAATAGCTCAACTCTTCTCAACATGCAGCAGAGCACAGTTAATTTTTTTTGCTCAATGGCTCAACTCTTCTCAATACACAGCAGAGCATATAAGGAGCCACACAAAATTTCCTTGCAAAAGTTACACCTGCCCTCTGGGTGGTAATAGTTTATAGCTCCTCTTGTTTTTCTCACAGCTTTTTTATTTGCTTAAATATTTATATGGTGCTTCCATCCTGTTGAATCTACAACAGCTTTCTGTCACATAAAGGGTGGTGGCATCTCTCCAGATACTGATTCCTGTAAACTAATGGCTTTGATTAGTTTAGATGAAAGAAACAGTTATTATAAAACATCCCATACTGGGTGCAACTCTGTGGGTGGATTGAACACCCTTAAAAAAGAAAGGAGCACTGTATTAGCTAGACTCAGCACAGCAGGGTTTGGTACATTAGCTCCATTTGTAGTCATGTAATATCATCCTTTTTAATTCTATCAAATAGTACCTCCTGCAACACCCGCTGATAAACTTTTTAAGGTAAATAGGAACAGCCAGTTGTATTTAGCCATTGCATAAGTGATTATGCCCCTAGTACACAAACTGAATGGCTGCATTGCATGCATGAAGGCTGGGGAGGATTAAACCACCAAGCAAAGACTCTGTAAATGTAAAGATCTATATTTGGAGAAATTGAGTACTTTATTTTGTTGCCCTCTTTTCTCCCTCTTGGCTATCATTAGAGAACAGAAAATGTAGACAATACTGTCTGCTAGAGGGATTATTGACTATGTGTGATCTTTTGGGGAGCTGTAGAGGAACAAGTGAAATCTTTAATAGAGGAATCTTCAGTAGAAACAGGAGCAGGATGCTTTGTCTAATACTGTGCCTCTGACACAGAAGAACCTTTTTTGTCAGATAGGTAATAAGGTAGTACGGCCTTGTCATGTTTTAATTTGCGTGAGCAGAATGTGTTTAGACTGGGTGAGGAGGATGTTTTGGCATTGGATGATGAGGATGTTTGGTTAAGCCACTTGTTAAGTTGGGTAAATCTGACATCAAAGAGTTTGATAAGGTATTTCTAAGATCTTTGTGACTTCAGTGATGTTGTTAGTACAGAAATGATATAAAGATAAATGAACTGACACTTAACCGGTGAAAAAGGTTACCCCTGAGTATATTATATGGTAGATCAGTGGATATGGCTCTAGATGAAGTGGGCTGGGTTGTGAAAAGGCAAGGTTTCCCAGAGATTTCCCTAGCAAATTTAACAACTAACTGCTGGCTATTTCCTTCTGCTCGGCAAGAGAGTTGTGTACAGAAGGCATAATGAGATGCAATGAGCTACTTCTTGGATTCTGGTAGTAATGTTAGACAGAAGTCAAGACAGTAGCTTAAATTAGCATGTGATGTCTTGCAGTGCTTTCAGGGTAACTAGTTAGCAACAAACCCAGCAAAAGCAACAAATATGTAATTAGACTCTACCTAAACAGAAGGCCAACAAGAATGTTCAGCAGCACAGCTCCACAAAGTACAGGAGTACAGGATATCCAAAGGATGTGAGGATGGTCTAAGCTTCTGCAGATCTCTGTGAGCTGCAGACAAAAAACCTCAGATGTCTCCACTCCACAGTGGCAAAATACAGGAGAGGATCTGCAATCTACAGCTGCTCTGACCTCTTTGAATTTCTGTCATGTGGGGGCAGATTGGTACCCAAGACAGCACAGACCCTTAGGGAGACACTCAGCACTTCACATGATGCAACATCCATGTGAGAGAGACTTTCTGCTGCATTTAATACAGAGGGACACTGATGTGACTTAAAGCTTTAAGCTGTACTAGAAATAACCATGTTAGAGGACACTGCTAAAAGAAAATTGTGAATGCTCTTTCCAGTTGACTGAAGAGTAGTGTTATCTATATGGATATCCAGTCAGGGTGTAAGGTTTCTCTTCTTTCTCACCAGCACAGGGGTGAATCACAGGCCTACTTTGCTTATCTTCAAATGGCAGATGGTTGCCCTCAGTCTCAAGACATTCATCCTTACAGCAGAAGGCAGTGCTTTTAGTGGAGCTAACAGAAGAGGCCATAGAAGTCTTTCACCTTAAAGCATCAAGTTTGAATTCTGTCCCAGATCAGCTCCTCTCTTATGATGGATTAGGATTACAGAGGCTTCTCTAGTTGTTGCCCATCTTTCCCAAGATCTGTACATGCACTTTAGTCTTGGACCTAACCCAGCAGTCACCAAGGTCTCAGAAAAGACTTTCACTTCAGTGGTTATTAGAGCACAAAAGAAGTTGCATGGTCAACTCTTCTTGGTGTTCTTCACTTAATTTTCTTGTAAGAACAGTTTTGGATCTAGGTTTTTATTCCTAAACTGTGGCTAGTCGGGGAATGAAGAGGACACAAAATAAGGAGAAAAGAAGTTGTTCTTCTGTCTATGGAAAAGAGACTTTCTGTAAATCCCTGTCTCCTTTCTTTTCCAAGGACTCAATGCAAAACACAGGCCAAACACAGATAATGAGATTCTATTTGTCTTAATGACCCTCTGGGCACAGGAGATCCTTAATGATCAAACTGACATGACATTATTAAGATCTGTTCCTCAAAACTCTGAGACAATCCCAGCAGATAAATGATATAACATGTTTCCCATTATGGTATTACCATAAAGCCAGACAGACTTATGTTTACCACGTAAATAATTAGTCACCAGGCAAATCAGAAAAAAATAAATAAATAAATAAAATCCCACCATCACCTTAAATTACCTGTGAAACATTTACCTCCATTTGTCTTTTAGGGCACTTATTTTTTGTCATGTGGTCCTGAGTCTTGATTAGTTTAACAAACCCTCTGCGTTTTGACAGCAGAAGAAAAGAAGAGGTGATTATTATAGTTACTGCTCTTGCTTTGCCTTGAAAGTCCATTCTAAAGAAGGCATTAGAGAAGGCTTTCTTGTGGCTGAGAGATCAGATTACCACAATTAAAGTAAAAAGGTGTGGTGCTATTTACTCTGCATGTTATGACACATGAAAGAAAGTGATTCAGGCAAGAAAAATAATTACACATTAATTTGTGTTTGGCAACTTTGTTTCATATACGTGGCCCACAGAGCTTAGATAAAAAGCTATTTTGTCCAGCGTGTTCTCTGTGTAAACTTGGAGGAGGGCTCATGCTGCTATACTACATTTTACTAGGAGTTGTCTGTGTGTGTGAGGATGAGGAAATATATGGGGCTAACTAACCTCCTGGTTGTACACTGTGGCACTACCTTGGATGATTTTTTCATTGTGAAGCCTCATACTGTCACTTAGGTGTTACTCAACTGAAAAATTGTTCTGCAACCCAGAAACTCACCTCCAGTTTTGACAAAATTCTTGCAAATCTGAGGAGAACACAGATAGTTTCTGAGGCAGTTTGTAGACATGTATATAGGATTTGGGTGTGAATAACTCTGAAGATGTAACTCTGAAAATGCAAACTAGCTAAATTCATGCAGGTTTCTGTAAGCTAGGGGGGTAACTGCAGTGTGCTCCCAGCATAGCTCAAGAGGAAGTTCAGCCTTTGCAACTACATAATATGCTTGCAATAAATCATATGTGATCTTCTTTTGTTCCTTGAGAAAATAGCCCCTTTATTATACTGGCAATAATGCACAGGAAGGCAAGCTCCAGAACATCCAGGAGGCTTTCAGTGGTGTCAGACCAGGTTTAGCAGTGTTAGAAAGGCAGGATGTTAGAACTATGAAGAATAATGCAATCTGATCATGACCAGCATCGCTACAGACTTCTTCCTTATCGTAAATAACTTCAGCAATAAATTCTTGACAAAACCAGTTAATTTCAGACAGGGCAGTTTCTGTGCTAGGCAGATGTTAGCTTTACAAAAATCATCTTGAACTGGAATTCCTGAAGGTTTTTGTAAAATACACAGATGTGAATATTGGGTCAGTGAGCACAATAGTCTCTTCATTAGAGAAACCACTCTCAGAATGGAAGAAACAGAAAAAGAAGCTTCAAAAAGGTCTACTGTCTTATTTTCATTTCTATTTTCAGAGTAACTCTCTGCATAAAGTTATACAGTTCTACTGACTTCAGGACAACCTAATGTTAATGTGACGATGACAACAGCATAAGATTTGGCCCTCAGGAGAATATACTCATATCCCTATAGTAATAACTTGGTTTAAGGAAATAGCAGTTATTCATTACGTGAAAAGAACAAATACATGAAATGTAAATCCACAAAGCTTTATTTTCCCACAAAGTAAGCTTTTTGCATAAATCTGCATTGCTCATTGCAAAGAGGCAGTTTTAATATTAATGAAAAGTTTGCTGTTCTTATATCAATATGTATGTTGGACTGATTGCCTGAGTAGGGGAAGGGAATGTATTTACACTAGTAAATAAAATAAAATTTCTGAACATAGAGGAAAAGTCCAACCAATGGAATTATGTTTGTTTTCTTATAAAAGTTTGTGGAACAATTTTTATAGAACAGTCTTGTTGCTGGTATCACTTATTCTGTCTGCTGGTTAAAAATTATATTGATTTAATTTGGCAATTATTGTCTCTTTTCTTTCTGCCAACCTAATTTTAATCTTCCAGACAAGAGACACTGAGTTTTTTTACATAACACTACAAAGCATTAATTCTAAGCTGGAAGCTACAGAGTCTAGGGAATGCCTGACACTTTGGTGAAATGCTTTTATTGTCATGGCACTGGGATGGCTGCATTACTTGCAACTGGTAGAGAGATGCTAGTGCCTTTTATAAGCTACAAGAGTTCCACATAATCCCTTGATGCATTTTGCATTCAATTTTTGCAGTGGTTGGGCTTGGCACTGCATGGCCAGGGTACCACAAGCACAACTACACCAGGTGAAACTGGAGATCTGCTTAGACCAGTAGCCTGTCTTCAACAGTGGCCAGTAGCAGATATTAAGGGCAGAGAATGCAAATAAGACAAGCATGTGGTGATTATTCCCCAGGATTTGTTCTTTGCCTCCAGCTTTTGGTGGCTTAGGGATATCTTGAGCCAGAACTGACGCCTGCCAAGCCAAGAGCTCTCAGAACATCAAACATGCAGAAAGGCACTTTCATGTGTATCACGAGAAGGACAAAGTGTGTTTATGAAAGGCTGATAAATGTCCATTTTGAACCACTAGCTACTTAGAAGTAGCTATTTCTAAGCTAGCTTAGAAGAATGAACACAAACGTTTCTCTAAAAAAGATAAACATGTAACTTTTGTATCCATTTCTGAGTGTTTTTGAATGCTCTGTATTTTACAGGCAGGTGTCAGCACTAAGAAACACAATTAAGGTCTGGATAGTCCTGGATCATTATGGTGCTGCTAGGTAGCTTCATTTGCTTAGCATATACCCGCCCCAGGGGACTTGGAAGGTGACCAGAGTCATTGACAGGTTGGTAAAATGTAGGTGCACCCTCTAAAGTCTCAGAAATGCTTTCAAAAAGAAAATAAGTGTGGTGTTTCCATTGTGTTTCAGAAAACAAACCCTTCAGGAAGAAAAAAATAATGGAAACATATGAAACGTAAATTGGATACACTCAAAGTTAATGAAAGGAAAATCTTTTTTCCATTTTAGTTAATGTCTTAAATTAGAATTTTGGTATAAAAGCTGGAAAACAGATGGAGAGGACATAGTTTTTTAAAAATAATTTGTTAGTGAATTTAAGGCTCATGAATGAGAGTACCTAATAATAGCACTGGCTAGACCTTAGTGTGGACTGCAGTTACATTGGTTTCTTCACTGTAGTTCTCCTACTGCATTGCAGGAACATGTCTGTGTGTCCCACAGCCATGTCTAGTATCTCCTGCTGGTCTAATTCAGCCAGAAAACCACTCGTGCTCCAGTCTTTCCCCAATAGTCCTGACTTTGGATTACATCCTGTGATTGTTTGTTTCTCTGTTCCCTCTTGGACTCCAGCACAGCCCATTTCTGACAGTCTCTATGGAAGTCTTTTACTTTACTTTGCCCAATCTGATACAGCTTGACCTGAAAAACTTGAAAAGATGTGTCCTCATCTTCTGGCCTTCTCAGTTTTTACCCTCTCCTTTAGCTGGGGGGGGGCTACTCATTGTATAACATTATTCAAATTTTCCACTGGTCCTTCCACTGATTTTGGTAAAACTTATTTAATTTGTAAATTTGCAATGTACACTAACAAAACTAATAAATAAAGGTTATAAATCCTTGACTTGAAATTGTTCATCAAGTACTGGTTTTCTTTAAAATTGTTTATCTTTTTCCTTTCCACAGATTCATATATATTTCTTCCTGTTTTTATCAGCCATCTTGTTTGCATAGCTGCTTCCCAGGATATTTGTCACGGCTGGCTTACAGCACACTCTGCTGATTTACAGCAGCAATTAATTTCATATCTGTTGGGAGGGGATGGATTTCTATCTTACAAGGATGAGTAACAAATGATATCCACAAGTCTGAAAAATGCTGATGAGCATTTTTTCATCCAAATCAAAACACAGGGTTCATGAACAGGTGACAAGCTGGAGAGGAAGATGTTGAGCAACTATGGAGGGCATCAGAGAGCTGCTTGTAAGTCCCAGGTGGGAGTGGGACTGACATTCTGTCCCGACTTGGTGATGTCTATCCCTCCACCTGCTGGGCGAGATCCTCTGCTCCTGTTAGTCCAGCTGGTCCCACTGGCATCCCACACTGGAACTGGCTGGCCCTGCTTGAGCTCTAATGCTGTGGGTGCAGCAGGTCAGTGGTAAAGAAGCTGTAAGCAAAGTTGTGCAATTAAACTTGCAAAGCACCAGCCCACATGCTAGACAGCCCTATCTGATTCTTAACTTTATGAGCAACCACACTGACACACGCTATTGATTGTTAGGGGGAGGGAAGGAAAAAAATGACCAGGTTTGCTGCTTTCATTAAAATCTTTTTGGGCCAGAGTTTTGATCTATATCCTTCTTTGTATGTGAACTCACAAAGGCAAATCTGAGCCAAGAGGAGCTGCTAGCTTTCTTTGCAGATAGTAAATGGCAGCAGAGTGAAAAACAGTTTGTACCAACACAAGGCAGCAAGAGACCCTTCTTTCAATCTTGCTTTTTATTGCACTTCTGGGTATTCATTCAGCATAGAGACAGCACCGATTGTCTCGGGCAGTGGACTGTGAAAAAGCTGCAAGTGCAAGAGGCACACAGACCCCATCGATAATAATAAGCTTATTTAGTAGATGCCCATAAATTGTTCCTGTCCCAAATGCTGTTTATTTCAATGTACCTGAGTGTACCTTGGTAATGGTGTAACTGGACTTGTTATGGCTTCCAGAGTTGTCTTCATTCTGACCTTGTCTGGCATTTAAACTCCTTCAGAGTTTAGCACATTTCTGACCTTGCCCCATGTCAGCTGCTTGTCTTTCCCATCCCACTCGGCTAATCCACCATACTGTCTTCCTCCAAAGCTTTCATACAAACACACTAAACCAAGGTCAGTAAGCAGCCAGCACAAGAACACTGAGCTGCCCCCACTGCTAAATCTCAAGGTCAGACTAGTTTCTAATT
Organism: Chloroceryle amazona; assembly: GCA_027560015.1. NCBI lineage: Eukaryota > Metazoa > Chordata > Aves > Coraciiformes > Cerylidae > Chloroceryle > Chloroceryle amazona. Next base: position 90,013 of record JANHFX010015894.1, read on the forward strand.
TTTCAGGTGAGGAGAGTATCTATCAGATGAAGAGAGCCTTTAGGGTCTTTACTGTCCAGTGTTGAGCACATGGTCAATATTCAAAATGCTAAGAAGTAGCAAGCATTGATCTGAAACATGTAACACCTGCATTAGTATTTTCCTGGGTATAAACTTGAAAGTGCTGGGGGGACAGAGAAAGGAGGAAGGTGGGAAGTCTCCCTGGGTTTTATTGAATGCTTTTAGGTATCTGAGCTGACCATAAACTGAAGGTACCTTGGATAAGGCCTGAAATGTTGGCTTCGTACACATATATAGATCCCTTTAATAACCTGGATGTACACAATTGCCTTTCAACCTAGAGAATTATATAACACTTCACATGGTTTTGCAAGGAGTGTACCAGGGAGTATTTGAAAGGATCTGAGCCAAGAAGCTGTACAGACAGCAAGGCGTCTGTGTTGCCACTACAAAGTGGATGTTAATTACCTAAAACAATACATGTAATAGGCGAAGAGAAAAATGCTCTGCACTGCCTTGCCATACCCACTCATCTAGTGCATCTCTAACTGCACAGTTATTTAGCCTGGAGGGATCATAATTAGCTGCTTCATAAATTAATAAGAGAAAGGAGGAGGGAAGGGGGAAAACTACCAGTGCAAGAATGGTGGGAAACTTTAGATAGGATGTTTCTCGAAGAATGTCGTTAGCACGCATAATTGCTTCATTAAATAAAGACACATACAAATGCACAGGGATTCTCCGTCCCTCGAGAGAGAAAGGTTGCTTGATAGGCACTGTGTGGCTCCTAGTTGAAGGACACTCTGGATGTGCCAGGCAAATTCCAGGTGCCTGCCATGCTGTGCCCAGCGTGCTGAAATTCTTCCCAAAGATTATGGAAAAGTGATTCATGGCCAAGTATGTTTCATGACCCCCTCTAAGACCTTTCATCCAAGGCACTCAAATAGTGTTGTGAGGACCAATTACTGAAGTCTTGCATGGTTCATCATAAGCAAGGTGAAGGCATGTATCATTGTCCCTATTGTACAGATGGAGAAACTGAGGCAGACAGTGACACATTTTGCTCCAATTCACTCAGCAGGTCAGGGTCAGGACAGCTGTACTCAGCACCACATCAAACTCTGAATGGGTATAATGAACCTATTGGAATCCCATTTACATTAGCTAAGTAAAAACAATGGATTTTATTTCCTCTGTTATGCAAAGAATTTACAAGGTGGGAGAACCATCTACCCAGTCCTCAATGAGACACTAGACCCATTTAGCTAATTAGCTGGTTCCAGGCTAGCACTTGGATGCATTAATATATCTTCATACACCATTAACAAATCCTCGTATGAGACAGCAGAAATATCTCCAAAAGTACAGGAAGGGGACACATGCTCTCTCTGACCATTTTTTTGTGAATTCTGCTCCATAGACTTCCACAGTTTTAATCTGTTAATACACAACAACTCATCTTGGATACAGCTCCTGTCTTTATGGGATGTTTCTGCATATTTTTTCCCCTTAAAAGCCAGGCCTCTTGAATCACAGGGAGGTGAGGGATGTGACTTGACTGTAGTCCAACAGAAAGTCTCAATGATTCAAAGTCAGCAGTGGAATTCAGCTCCCAGGCTTCAAGGAAAACTGGGCCAAAAGGAAGCTCTGCTTTCCCCATTCTGTATTGGCCAGCAAGCTAAAAGTTAGGGAAATAGGAAGCATGTCCCACCCTGAGCAACACGGAGAGCGTGCTCTTTAAAACTTCAGCTGGCCTTTTTTTGATGGTAACTAGCTTTATACAGGAATATGTGAGGTTTCAATAGAAAGGCATGTGGAGTATTTTCTGTCTGATTTTAAAGTATCCCGTGTATGCTTATTTGCATTCATCCTTACTAAACATTTCATCTCCTGAGCTTCATTCTCTTCCATCAGTGCTGAGGTGGTTTTTTTTGCTGTTTTCAAATATCCGTATGCTTTTCTTCCCTTTTCCCTTTCTGACCAAAGATCTGGCAATTTCTCTAATGAAAACAGTTGCTCACATCCCAAAAGTTTTTTTACTTTACATTAAAGCCTTGCATTCTTTTTTTACCCCACTTCTGAATGCCCATTTTAAAAGATTGTGCATCTTATGCATAGTCTTGTTTTATTTCCTTAGCTCCCTATATGCTGTCCCACAGTTAGGATGTTGATGGTTTTCCTGGTTATATCTTTGCACTGACTTCTCTGTCTAACCACGACTCTGTTCCTGACTGCCTTTTCCTTTTTAATTTTCCCTCTTCTTGGAGCCTCCTCTGTTTTCCCCATCCCATCTCAGCCTTCCCACTATCCTATAAACCCAGGACACATCTTCACGCCCTCATTTGCTCAGATAAGTAACTTTCTTCCCAGGTTACTAAATTCAATACTGTCATTTGCGAAGTAAGAAAAGGTTATACCAGCCTGCCTTGCAGTTAAAGCTTGTGGAAAGTGGATGTCCAAGTCCTATTTCAGAAAATTTTTGGAAGTCTTATGCTACGTGACTGAATTAATGTGTCTGACTCTGCCAACTTCCTGACCAGGTCTTCTCTATCCCTTCACCAGGGAGGAAAGCTAGAGAAAACCTTTCCATCAAAGACTGAGCTGGCAGCAACAAGCCTTCCCCCTCCCTCCGTTTTTTCCCATTATAAATTTCCATGGCACAATAAAGCATTTTCCGACCAAGACTAGTGCTGAACATATCGACAGAGTTAAATACATTGAGCCATTTAGATTTGGGGTTTTCTGGTTGGTTGGCTTACTAAAACTGTTGACTTTCAATGGCAAAGTTCCCACTGACTTCAGAGGAACTTGGATTTCACCCTGTGTGTGGTTAGAGCATCTATGACCCTGCCTTGTGTGAAGTATGTCACGATCAAATTCTTAAAGGTAAACAAACACAGGTGGCAAAAATGCAGCAAAATTCCAAACTTTCCATCTGTAATTATTCATTTCTTACAGTGCTGTAAAGTGTATAAAGTATATCCTTTTTAGTAGATTTTTGCACTCTTAATTAAGTGCTGTTTTTCAATAAAGTACATTCTTTTTGCCCTGAGGATATTCAATCTCAGACCTTTCACCCACTACAGAAGCAGTGAAAAGAGGTTTATGATAAGCAGGAACTTTTTAAAGATTTATTCTGCAAGTCTAAGTAGTTCCTTGACAGCAGTGATAAGAAACCTATAGTTTTCTGGAGTTGGAAAATATCCTGTATTAAAAGCCTTGGAGTGGTTTAGGTCTAAGTACCTCAGATTCTCAGCTTCAAGCCTCATCTTAATTTCATATATTTAACTTAATTAATTTCAATGGGTTTATGATGACTTACAGTAAAGTGAGTGGGTCAGACCTCTCATTTCTACTTCGACTGTGCAGTGTGGTTCCATAAGCATCCAAATCAATCTAGTTTTCTCTCCATGAGCTTGAGTCATTAACTGGATGGAGAGAATACAACGTCTAGTCTTCCAACATGTCCTGCATGCAAGAAGTGAGCTGACGTGAGATCATAGGCCATGGCATTGCACTCCTGTGAATGGCTCATCAAGGCAAATGAAAAAACAAGACATGCGTGAGACACTCCTGAAAGGATCATGAGAGAACACAAAATGACCTGTCACTAGCTGTCCCATAAGCAGACCTTCACCCATTCTTCCTAGTGTTGTAGTCTGTTGCCGCTCATGGACGGAGCTAGGGATAGCTCTGGCCAAGTTCTGATGGTTTCTCTCAGTAAAAGCATCAGCCCAGTTCTCTAGGGATAAGAATAGTCACATGGAGATGGGTGCCATTGTCAGGCACTACCTCTTAATTTTGGAGCACACATACATGTGGAATTTGATTCACTCTCTAGCAACAGTCAGGATTTCAAATACCTTTAGCTGTGGTAGCTGATGGACTCAATCTCTACTCAAGTACAGCATATAGCAGCTGCCAGTTTTGTCTTGAGATAGCCATATATAAGCGTGGATTCCTTCCTGATCAAACTGGCCATGAAATCAGGCAGCTGGGCTTTAATTACAGTACTGGTGTTGTTTGGGGTTTTCAGTGGATCCCCTTTGTCCTTCCCCTTTCCCCTCTTCACAACCCTGCTCTGCCAGAGCCTTGAAATGTGCTACAAAATGAACATGATGTAGAGGGAAAGCATTGTGTGAGGTGTTCTTCCTCTGCTGCCAGCTTGGGGACATCAAATGATATAATATTTCCTTTTGTGATATCCCAATTCATTTTGAGACCTATGAATCAACTTGTGCTTGACTTCTGCAGAGGCAGGTAAATAAGGCAGGCACATGAGGGAGTGGGACAACAGCAAGGAGTTCTGCTTTTAGGGCATTTAATTCAAAAGGCACTAATCCTTCTGCATAGCCAAAGGAAAAAGACTACCATTGTCCTGGGATTTTCCTTGTGTCTTTCTATGGCCAATTGTGGGGCAGAAGAGCTGTGTATACAGCACTTTTTTGAGAATGCGTAGGAGAGCCAGCTAATGCAAGGACGCTCTCACCACAGCTACACTATCAGTGCAAATGTCAGATGTCTCTTTGCACCCTGTATAGTGAATTTATGCTGTCTTTAAGATCACAAGAAATAGAGCTCTTTGCATTTCTCTGCTGCTTCTGCGTCCATATTTTAAAGCACTTCACAAAAGCTGCTGAAGGAGTCTTCAGCTCTCCCTCCCTGGTAAATGTATGCCCTGCACCGCTGATGCACAGAAAAGTTAATTGACTTAATTTAAGTCACACCACATCCTTGGCAGAGCTGTGAAAGGAACCTGGGAGACCTGGGGAGGGAACCTCTCCTCTTCTCTGTCTGTGCTGTTTTAACAGCCATGCTGTCAGCTAGGAGACAGATTTCATCAGCACAGAAGTGTCACTGGACTTTGCTAATAAACAGATTTATGCAGTCTTCCTTACAAGATCTAGCACAGGACAGAACTACAAATAGGGCTGAAAAGCATGTTGGGGAGAGGATTTCACTAATGGTAAGTGGCAGATTAGATGCAGGGTGATTATACTGCAAAAAGAGAGTTTTTGCCCCAGATAAGACTTAAAATTTCAGCACATAATTTTCCCAATTCATGCAGTTAAGCTCTGTTTCTCTCTCTCAGACAACAGTACTGACAAAAGTCTTAAAATTCAAATAGGTGGATGGAAAAACAAAATGGGAGAGCTGAAAAGGGGAACTGATGAGTCTCCCCTCCTTGAAATTGGAAAGTCCTGGTCTCATAAAATTTCTTGTAAAAAAAGGAAAGAAATGGGAATTACAAGGCTAGAGAAGGCAGACTTAAATCTGAAATCAAAACTTGAGCAAGCAGGACATGAAAGAGAGCTTGTTTCTTTTATTGTTTGGTTAGTGTTTTGTTTTTTCTCCTGGAGGGATCTTAGGTAAATAAGCCTGGCAAAAACTCTCCTTCTTAAACATGTTGCGAAGAAGGATGGAATCAACAGGTTGAAGTGCTCTTTATATCAGAATTCATCAAATTGGATGAACCATAAGCAATAGATTATCATACATCTTCAAATGCCATTTGTGGCTTCTTGTGCCAGCCATATGACACCTGTCTTTGGCATTCAGCAGCCTTGCACAAGGCTCTAAAGGGGAAATTAATTTCCTTTCTTTCCTTTCTCTAGCCCAGGAAACTGTCGCTTTTTTTTTTCCTGCTTTTTTTTTTTTTTTTTTTTCTTTTCATTTATTTTCTGTCGCCAAGATTTCTGACTCACGGCACATGGAGATGGTATTAGTCACAAGCTATTTCCTGTTTTCCAGATAACCTCGCAGGCTGGGGCTTCACGGTCAACAGCACAACCAGGTGGAGTGCAAGGTAGGTGAGAACCAAGCACTACCAATTGCCAGGCAGGCATAAAACCTGCACATAACTGATTGTTTATCGTCTCACGCATCTTTGTTGTTGTTTTCTATGAAAGGGCATTCTTTTAAAGTGTTGTTTTCTATGAAAGGGCATTCTTTACTTGTCCTGTTCTCAGTACAAAATTGATCTTTAGCTTTTAAAGGTGAAGCTCTTGCCTTGTTGCAAAGCCTATCAAGTGCTGAGAGAACCATGCCAGACAACTGGGAAAGGTTCAAAATAATTTATCGCAACCACAGCACCAGACTTTTCTCTCTCTCACCATTTTCTTATGGCATGTTTGCTCTGAAAACGCCAGCACACAGGGAAGATGTACCACAGCTCAATGAGTTTTACTGTCCAACCTGCTTTAGCCAGTGCTGTGTCTGTGACTTTAGCTATTCCCTCCTAAAATGCAGATCCATTTGATGGCAGTTCAGTAGGCAGAAAGCAGAGGATTACATTTCAATCATCAAGGACCCTACTTGGTTCAGGGAGGCCTCTGGAATGGGCCACAGTCAGAATTGCCCTAAAATGGATCCCTACGTTCCCCATCCATACAGGATATTATGGGTGCCACATGGAGAGTGTGCTGAAGTGACCGGACCAACATATTCATCCTCTTCTGCTGCACAGCCCTTCTCCCTGCTCAGTTCCAGCTCTGGGTATTGAGCAGTTTGGTACCAGCCAGTACTGGCAGTGTTGGAGAGGTGTCATCTCCTGGGTAGACACCCCTACCTAGTTCCAATGCAACTATCAGGAAATCAGGGCTCCATGAGCTGCTGCTAATCCAGGCAGGTATATACAACCTATATTGTAATCAAGGGTGTCACAGTTACCAATTACAAAGATAGTAAAATTAAAGCTCACTCAGGAACAGGACTGTAATTGCACCTCTGAATTTTGCTGTGAGCTGTCCTAAAGCATGTGGGATAGATGTTGCTTCTGATTTATTACTGTGCATGTTGATAGCAAGTTTGTAGCATTTCCTTTCCAGACTGCATTAATTTGTGTATTGGAACATGTGTGCCCACCCTTGGTAATGCAGCTACCTCAGGGGGAGAAAACGGTTGCTCTTTTAAAGCAAACTGTAGCATTAAGCAACTATCTTTGGATAATAAGAGAAGACAACTTTACCTGAAAGGAACTGCAGGAGATATGAAAGCAGAAGGCAATTATGCAAATTGCAATTGGAACAGGATTAATCAGGCTAGAGCCATTTACTTTAGCAAAGTGTGCCATGGTTTTAATGGTATGAGTGTGCCAGGGGGAGTGGGGCTGGCTGTACCTGGGATTTGCCACTGCCTGTACCTGGGAGATGCCACCTCTGGCACCACACCAACCTCATTGCCACTGAGAGCATGAGTTGGCACCAGATTCAATGGACAAAGCAGCAGCATTACCCTAGGGTTCCAGTGGTCTCTATTCTCATCTCCTACTTCATCATGATAAAGGCACTAAAGGACAAAGGAGACTTTGCCTTAATGTGCAGGACAAGAAAGGTTATGGCAAACAGGAAAAGAAAACAAGGTGGAATACTGCTGAACCACCTGGGACTTTGCTTAGTTACTTGGAAGGAAAGTCTTGGAGTGTTTTCATGGCTGTGCCCAGGCAGATTTAAAGGGCATTGCACCACCAGAGTCTATCCAAATGCAAATGTGCTGCTGTATATAGAGAAATAGGCTACACTGGAAACCAGATTTCTTACCAGGAGGAAAACATGCTTGTAGTTCTCATCTCTGGATGTTCTTGTTATCTCATTTATCCAGTATCCCACAGCTGCCAACTTGGGTATTCAACCATGCCGGTGTACTCTATTCCAAAACATTTTTGAGTTTTAAAGAAACAAAAAAAACAAAAACAAAAAACAAACCAATGAAAGGTGACTTCTTAACTACCTTAAAACAGAAGGAATTGATAGCAACTCCTTAAACTCATAAATATGGGTTAGTATGTGCTGAAAGTAATTGTTATCAACATATGTGGTTAAAATTACTCACTGGCAAGTTAAAACCAAACATTAAGTCCAGGTTCATTGCTGAAATACCCTTGCTGCACAGAATAAAATATGAAGTACAGGATAAAACTCCCCTAGTGTTGTCTGATGGGGTTTTTTTGATCAATGCTAACAGAGCAGGGAATTTCACACTCAAACATCAGTAAAGGGCAGTGAAACTTCAGCTTCTCATTTCAGCCAAAAGTAGGAAAACCAAAATGAATATTTTCAAATCTCAAAATGCTAATGACGCTTGTTCTGTTCAAATCACCTATTTGCTGTCTCTGTGATCTGTGCCTTTGTGTTTTAAATCATTTTCCAGAAGTTACATAGCTCAGTCCTTTGGGTACTGCTTGCAAAAGAGAAAACCTAATCATTAGAGAATGGGAAGAAGACTTTTTTTTGCTATTCCAAGCCCTCCCATCTGTGCTCTTTGTGATCTTCAACAAATGACTGAGACTTAAGATTTAATTGTCATGTACTTCTGTGTTCATGACTTGCCTGTGCAGCACTGAACTATGCACGTGTTATGGGACATTTGCTTTCACATCCTCTGACAGATCTGAGGACACCTGAGGCTGAACACACATTTAAAATGGAGACTATTAAGTGTCTCTCTGCCAAACTTTTACTAACTTAAAAGAGGTACAATTATACCTTACCTCTGCACCCAGAAGGGAAGTTACGAAGTTTGATTCTGCAGTGTTTTGAATAGGATCCTTGGAAAAAACCTCTGGATTCTGAATGAAAATTTCAATAGGAGCTTTTCTAAATACTTTTGCTGTAAAAGAATCATTGCACATAACCAAAGCTTCTTAAACACGGGGACTGGCTGCCATAAGAAGACTACTTTAACATGTTAGTTTCATACCCTGTTCAGCAATGGACAAGCCAAACCCCCAGATTATGAATTCGGAGTAACATGAATATTGGCAGAGACTCTGCTAATTATGTATGGGCGCATGTCAGCTGGGATTTTAAAAAAACAACAGGCCCACCAAAAACACGATCCCCCTCAGTCCTCTTCTGACAAAAAGTTTTGTCCTGAATGAGGAACGCTTCCCCAGCTTATTTAATGACTCCCACACAACCAGCATTGAGGTTTTGTGATAAGTTTCCTCCTGGTGTTCCCTCTACTGAAAACCAGTGTTTACAGTCTAAGGAGTTGGCACTAGTTTTTTTTTCTCCGGTGTTACCCTGCAATTTTGCCAGCTATGATTCGGTCAAAATGGAAGCACACATGGTAGCCACTGTACTGAGTCAGGATAAAAAAGAAACAGAGAAAATCAGATAAAGTCTCCTTCTTAACCTGCCCAAAGAAAACTGAGACCCCCCAGGAAATAGTTTCACATCTCTGGATGCTGTCTGTGACTCTTTGGTTGTAGCAAAGGTCTCCTCTGAGGCACAAACTCATTCAGAGACCAGCAAGTAAAGCGAAAATGGTCAGTGATGGATAATTTCAGAGTGGTGGTAAAGCTATTGGTCTTGAAGCTAGCAATTTGAAGTTGTATCTTGCAATTATATAAGTGAGAAAAATGTTATTCTCTATTTCCAAAAATAATCTTTTGATATGTGGGGTTAGGTTGGTGTAGTCCTAAATCTCCATGAATGTAATTGTAATTCCTGTATAATACAACTTGAGAGGTGATGTCTTTTTATCAGCTTATCATCTGTAATTAAGGCATTTAATATTCAAACCCTTTGATGTTATGTCATCTTTGAAACATAAATAAGAAGTTTGTCTCCATTTTAGAAATTAAGATAAATGAGTTGAAAGGGCAAGTCCCCAAAGATCTTTTTAAAAGTTATTTCGATATTTTAAAAGCTACCAAAAAATCACAACAATAATATTAAAACCCCTGCATTGGTAGAAAGCTTAAAACAGTCCTACAGGAAGTGAGCAATATGACTGACATGTCAGCAGAGAAATCTGGACATACTCAGGTTTACTACTATTTCTTGTTGGGTGTTTTGGTCCAGGTGATTTGTTTGTAGTGAGAATCTCAAAGTACTGAAATTAATTCCCAGTCATCCTCCCTATTGCTATCAGATAGAAAAGCAAGTCCTGGCACCCTGTGAAGCTATGCTGAGGGCCTGATGCACTGAGATATGGAGGATACCTCATGTTACACATCTTTCTCTGCCCCAGTATTTAATAAGAAATAAAAACTGGGACCCTCTCTGTTCAGGCTTGGGCAAAGCAAGGGGATGGGTATGAGGTCAGCCTGTCACATAACCTATGGGAAGCAGTGCATCAGGAAATGCCCTCCTCAACCATTTTTCTCTCCTCATCTGCACCAGTGGAGTCTCACCTAGGTCAAATTGGGAATCTCTATCAGAAGACCTGGGGCTCCAGACCTCAGTCTACTTCCTAATCTTACGGCTCAGCCACATGATTATCCTTCACCTCCACTCAAAGGCACTAAAGGATGTGCAATTTTTCTCCACCATCACTCTTCCCTTCAAACTTGTCAGAAATCTCTTGTTTGTTCTTCTGGCATCAGGCCCACTTCCACTCTCTTTATCCCTCTGCTGGTATCCCTGGATCTCAGCCAGCTTATATGTGAGCTCTCCTTCTGTCTGCTTATAATTAGAACATGCACACACTGAAGTTTGTTTTATTCTCAAGGTCTTATTGGTGGGTTAAGAGTGAGCAGCATGTAGGAGGGGAATTGCACAAATCCTGTTATTTGCAGGTTAGGAGTTGTGCATGGGAGGAAGATACAGAAATCCCATTAGTCATTAATAAGATTTTAGGGCAGATTCCTTAGGCAAGGCTTGGAAAATCTTTCTGTCTGCCTGATTTGTTGACATATAAGTCTTCCTTTGGCCCACTGCTCCATGCCCAGTCAGAATGTATGAGCGTTCCAGCACACTGGGTTACTATCTCTTCTCCTCTTCTTTCACTGAAGCACAGACTTCCTCTTATCTCTGTTTTGAATCATGCAGAATTCATCTGGACTGGTGCAAATTTGCCACCATTATTTTTTACTGTGTGAGCTTCAGAGAGAAACTGAAGAAGCCACATTTGTGTTAAGGCCTCACTTTGAGCTCTACAACAAGACAGTTGTCTGTACAGACCCTTTTTCAGTCCTAATTGCTGTTTTCTGACTACCCTCTGCCCCTGCTCCAAGCTTTTAATTTCCAGACGTAGTAAAGTGGTTCTTGGAATTTAAAGGTAAAAAAGCCAATATCCATAACTTTTCATCCTATGGGGATCTATCCTCTTTTGAACCTTTTAAAGTACTCGGCTAAATTTTTACATAACTATGCCTTCCTCTCTTCTGAGCACAAGTCAACATGATTGATTTGAGTATTAATTAACACTATTAATCACAGAAGACCAAAGCATGGTCTTGCTAGAGGAGCTCTGAATGGTAAATATATGAGGAAGAACAGGTCAAGTGCCAAAGAGATGACTAGACCCTGCCCTGAAGTGATTCTATTCCAAAGGCACAAGTGAAGAAAAACAAAGTCAGACAAGACAGAACATATACAGAGTGGGAAGTGGGTATTCAGGCTTGAATGTTTCTTGAAGTAGGTGGGGTCTCAATGGAAGCTTGCTAAAAACAGTGTGGGAGCCTAGCTCATGGTAGCATTCTTTTTGGCAGGCCATAAGGTGGGGTAGTGAAAGGCTGCCAAGATGGGTGGATGAAGGAGACAGAAGTATTGGTGACTGATGCTTGGGCAAGACTGTAACCAAATGGCAGATATTCCATTTTCTCTAATCTCATCTTGACACCTGTTTCTTCCTGGCCTGGATTAATCACCATTTGCCAGATTAGGTAAAGCTGCCCAGTTACCTACAAGTCTGGTTTTAATATGTCAGCTTCATCAGCTTTTCCCTGACAGTTGTCTAAGATACTTTTGTTGGGCTGTAATTGTTTGGACGAGCTTGTGCCTCAGCACTTGAAGCCTTTTCTGTCTCAGATGATAGACCCTGGGACTAGGGTGGCTTGAGGGAATGCCTGGCAGAAAGCTTTACCAGCGAGAGAGACTGCTCCGTTGCAGGGGATGTGTTTCACATTAAGCACCAGATGACTTTTCCGTCTTTTCTAGTAGCTCCTCTAAACTGGAGATTAAAATCTCAAAACTCACAACTCCAGAACCCCATCTCAACAGACCCACCAAGCTCAAGAAACCCACCTAGCTCAGAAAGACATCCCGTACTGTAGAGAATAATGTGTGGGTGGCATTTGAGCTTACCAGTGCCTTCTCCATTTGTTTAAACTATTGCTGCATGGCTGGGTTTGGATTTACAAGTATTTCGGAAGTTCTGAGATTCCCAGACTATGAATGCTGGTATCTCACAGCACTTCTAATGATTCAGGTGAGAGAATGGTTTCTGCTGCTGTTCTTTTTCATTGCTTTTTTTTTTTTTTTCTGTGAGAAGAAGAATCCTTTAGACATGGAGTCTTTCATCCACTTGAACCTTTTCTTTCCAGACTTAAGGCATATAAGAAAAAATCCAGATGTCTCAGGAAAAAAAAAAGCCCCCAAACCCCTAGCTTTACATGCACTTGGATCTTTCATTTTATAAAAACAGTCAAGCCACAACCACAAGATTTCACAGATAAGAGAAAAAATGTGGATTGTACTTAATTCAATATTATAAAGAAATGCTCTTATGGAGAGACGGCAAGCTGAGCCAAAGCCAGACCAAGACTGCTGACTGATCTGAAAAATGTGAATATTATTCACACTGGGACACCACATCTCATAATGCTCCATGTGTGCTATAGTATATAATTATGAAATGTTTGCATTAAGTAACTTGGGTGCCTAAATACAGATGTTCCTTATTGACGTTAATTGGACTTGACATATCTTTGGCCTGCTTTATAACAGTCACCAAAGCATGCATTTCCACTTTACCGTACATATTCTAAAGGAGCTCTGTTCCATATCGAGCTTATTAACAGAGAAAAACATTTGTGCCTTAGCTATCTGTCATATATTTCAGGTAAAAATGCAATTGGTTTGCATTAGAGAGTGTAGTTGCTGGGGACTGACCACAAACATTAATTTCTGTTATTTTTTTTTATTTACAGTGAAATCTGTCCCAAAGACTTAGAAAGGTTTTTTTTTCTTTTTGAAAACTGTCAATGCATTGTGGTGCCATTTGCTCTGCTCTTCTTATTACCATGTCTCAAATGTCAAATTTCTGAGAGAGAGAGAGAGAGAGAGAGAAAGAAAGAAAGAAAGAAAGAAAGAAAGAAAGAAAGAAAGAAAGAAAGAAAGAA
>JANHFX010015900.1:0-20221 GCA_027560015.1 Chloroceryle amazona
AAGTGCCAAAGAAAACAAGTCAGCAACTGATGATGACCAATTCAGAGCACTCAAAGACAAGGCAGTTCCTCAATTAATATGACACTATAAAACACTATTATTATTTATGGTTACTAATATATTAAAATGTTAATTGAAAATTCAAACGGGAGTAGGAAAACAAGCATCCTACTCCTGCCTTGGTTTTTAACCCTACTATATGACAACATACAATATTTTTAATTATATTCTGCATTGTTTATTAACATTCTACCCTCATCATCTTTTTTTTTTGTGGTGGCATTTAATTTAGATTTGTTATTAGTGTTTGTTTTTTTTTCTTCTGTGTGGCTGGAAGATTTTTTTATTACTTTTTAAAGTTCAAAATTGTTTTAGTTGTCTCATTCACTATAGTATTTTAAAGATGCTCACTAAGCATTTTAAAAATACAAGTATCTAAATGTGAACAGAGGAAAAATGTTTAAGTAAGGTCATTCTCTTAACATTACCTTGACAAATTCTGATCCTTTATTTCTTAAATTTGCCACTTCCTCCATTATCATCATCATTTGTGATGTAATCTAAAAAAGCAGGAAAATATATTTTTCACTGAAATTATAGCAAAATGAAAAAAAGAATTTACACCCACCCCCACTTCTTTCCTTTTATCACCTGATTCATAATGGATAAATTCAAATTAAATCAAGTAAATTCACTGTGGGCAAATTCAGTGATTTGGTGATGAGATTTCTACAAACAAGTTCCTCGCTCACTTATAAGCAGGAATCCAAGCAAATCCAAGCACCTATCAGTAGACACAACTGCTCTTCATCTGCCAATAACACACACAGTAACCTCTTGCTTATTACTCATCAGTCATGTTTTTGCAGATCTTACATCAACAAATATAGTAGATCTATGTGCATAAATATATATTTACAAGTAGATGAATGTTGTTGTGCTACATCTCTGTAAATACAGGGACTTGGTCCTGTGAAGCCACAGAGCTTGAGAGCTTGTCTACATATCACTGGTCCAATTTTTTCCTGTTACATGTAAAGCCAAAAGTAAAAACTTAAGAATCTTTTTTTTTTTCCCTTAAGTAATGAATTTGCTTGTGGATGGAAGAAGAATTTTTTTGGCTTTCAAACTCAGAAATGCCCAAATCACTTTGCACAATTGCATATAAAATATGGGCAGTGCTGTTACTGTGCTGTCAAATGTGACAGCCATTCTGTACCCAGCAGTATTTCAAACACCATCCAAATGCAACCATACAAATGTCACTTCTGCCTACGGAACTTTATAAATGAAGCAATATTAATCAATTAAGGGACAGTGGAGTGCATGCAGAAGCAGCCAAGTCTCCCTGAGGATTACAATAGGGAGTTCTGGGTGGGCAATCAAGTTTGAACTGCAGAACTGCCAAGGCACACGGATTCTCTGTATGATAAAGCGGATTTCCCGTCCCGTGTGGAGGGAAACTGAGAAACTGTTGCCTGTAGCCGGGCAAGAAAAAATTTTACTGTAGTGCCATTTATCTATTCCACACTATTATACCATTTACCAATTTTTTTTTTACTTCTACCCACATAAATATAGGATTAGGTGTGTGGGAGGTCATCTACTTCTTTCCACTCTAAATTTCTGAAGATTGCATTTTCAGATGAACTACCACGACACAGAAGAAGCCTACTCACCCAAGCTGCTTGGTAAGGGAAAGTCCTGCCCAAGCTGTTCAAGTGGAAATGAAGCCCCCTAAACACACATGTGAATATGAATCTGAAGGGTCACTAAGTACCACTTTACCTATTTATCTCATGCCAAACAGATTGGAAAAATAAAAATATATCTTGCCCCTTTACACTCTATGTACTTGCTATGCTTAATGAGAGGATATTTTTTTATCTCCCCAAATTAGCTTGTTGTTTGCCATGCCAGACCTCCTACTCCTGCAATTCTACAGCTTTCCTTTCACAGAGGAGAAGCAGCTGTGCAGCATCACACACCCTCCAGAGGGGATGTGTTTCAGAGGGGGTAATCCACACCAAACCAGTTTATTTCTATCCCAGCCTTTGCACACTGTAGAGTTTTACACTGTGTAGGGCTCTAACAATGTAAACTTTTTGTTATAAACTAACCCCAGAGAAACACCGTAGTAGGTTGCCTTTCATAAATGTCATTACTCAGAATGGCTGCCATCTTCCTTGTCTTTAAAGGAGCCAAACCTCAAAATGGTCAGCATTTCCTCAAAGCTGTAACCAGATATGAAGATATGAGAATTATTTTCTAGCAGCATATCTACATTTAGCCCATATCTGGAACAGGAGGGTCCCTCAACATAAGGAGACACCTTTTTACCACAAGGGTTAGTAAGCCTTGGAACAGGTTGCCCAGAGAAGTGGTGGACTCTCCATTCTTAGACATACTTAGAAGCCATCTGGATATGGTCCTGAGCGACCATATCTAGGTGGCCCTGCGTGAGCAAGGGTGTTGTACCCCTTCTAAACTTAACTATTGCATGTTTCTTAGATGTTTTTCTTCACCTTCTAGAATTACTTTTATAGCTTTTGTATTCATAAGGAATTAAAACCAAAAAGCAGGAGGGAATAAGAGGCACACGAACTGAAATTCAGAAAAAATGTGAATATACACTGTTTAAGATTATTCAGTAAGACCTATTTGGATAGCACTTCATGAAGAAATTAAGAAGTCATTCTCACAGCAAAAAGAAAGTGTGGGTTTTTTTCATCCCACTCATAGAGAATGAACCTTGAATATAAACTTATGGAAGAAAAGGTTTCCAACCTTACCAATCTCATACCAGCTACTAGATAATGCCTGATAACTAGGAAGATATATAAAATAGAATTCTTTTTTTTTTCCCCCCACATTTTTAAATGGAAGTAGAGAACATGCTTGGATCCCAAAAGCCCAAACTAGCAAGATCCATTAAAAATGCCAAAACCCCATCTCTTTTTAATTAGTTCTTATTTTAAATAGGCAACACTTTACTCTGCAAGCTCTCCTGTAAATCCAGCAATTACCCCAAACAAATACTGTCAAAAGATGTCAAGCAGCCATTTTCTCCACATCTGCTCTGCTTCAGAAGATTCAGTTTGGTCCTTTGTAAAAATATATCCTGAAAATTTCTTTAACTACCATAGGTACGAGATGAGATAAACCTGGCTGTTAGACCAGCAGTGTAAAAAAACAAAAAAACCTGTATAGAACTTGCAGAGATATCAGTTTCTGGTATTAATATCATCACTGAAGTCAAGTACTAAACAGTGACTCACTGACTGCTGGCAATATGTAAACATACTCTATTAATTGCATAAAGTCCTGGAAACTCAGCTGAGGGTAAACAGCTTAAATTTTATTGGATTTCTTGATATAAAAGTGATACTGGAGATTATTAACCTACCCAGAATCCTGGATGCCAGAGATAGCAAAGTGCATGGTGCCCCTCTAAGATTTAAAACAGTAATACTTACAGGCAACAAAAATATAAACCAAACAAACAATCCCCCCAAACTCCACAAAATTATTACTGATCTACAAAACGAAAAACAAAATTCCTATTATCTAATTTCTGGCTCTTGCCCTAGAACGTAGGAACTGAACTTATCTTCTTAGCATGTTACCTTTAAATGACACCATAAAGATGATGCTTTTTGACACCTCACTGGTTAACTGGATATTGAAGCAGAGCATAAACATTTTGGAATAAGTTACAGCAAAGAACTCAAGGAAAATGAAGACTAAAGCTTGAATAATAAAGACTAAATCAATCCCATGGCTGAATTCAGTTTGATACACTATCTACATTATTTACCTTTGTGTTTTATTAGTTTTTCAATTATTGGGATGTACTTCAACAGGGACTTTCACAATTATGTGCTACAAATAAAGAAGATTCAGGTTCAAATTAAACTGGGGAAATTGGGCTGGGGGAGGTTTTCACTCACATGAAGGATGTTGTGCCCTTCAAAGTATGGACAACTGTATAGAGCACAGTCTTTGGTAGCTGTTATAACCTGTTTAGAAAACAGCAGGTACCAAATGTTTACCAAGATTTTTTTTTTTTTCTTGAGACAACTCAATATCCTCATAATTCATAAGAGGTTTTAAAACCACTGCAGTAAAATTTGGTGTTAAAAATCAGTCAGGTTGCCAGGATCATAGAGGAGAACAAACAGAAATACCACAGGTAGGGGCAATACACACAATATGGAGACAGAAAACAGACCCAGGTCTCAGTCAGGTTCAGACAGCCCCCGTCACTGCCAGACATTTATACTGTGGTGTACATATATATATACATAAAAAAAAAGTACCTCAGTTTGTCAGTACAGACTGGAATGCATAAACAAAACAAACACCTTTGGGATTGCCCAGTGCTTACGTGCAACTCCCACTCTGCTGCATGTGATGGTAGCCAGCCAGCTAGGGTGCACCCAGCCCTGCCACACACTCCTTGAACCACTCACAGCAAGTGCCCCCACTTCAGGGAGCTCCAGCTGACTGGCCACAGGCATTATGGATCACAGGAGGACTCCAGAAGAATCATCTGAGGGATACACCAGAGGGCTGTAGCTGTGGGGAGGTTTCAGAGAATAGCTTCCTTGGCCAGGAGTGAACATTTCCATTGGCAGAACCAATAACCTGACTGCTCTAAATCCAGATGGTTCAAAATGGGCTAAATACTTTGAAAGGCAACATGAAAAGAACAAATAGGTTGCATCTTCACTGACAATAAGCAATCAAAAGCCTGATTCAAATTCCATTTGTATATTGTTATATCTGTATCCATTACTGCTGTAAATATTTCAAAGCCTCAAACACTCAAGGATATCTAGATGTGGTGAACCATGTTTATGTGATTTTTCAAGATACCTGTTGAGCTTGATGCTTGCTGACAAGAATTTTAACCATGGTTATTCAACTATCTTCTTTGGGCCTCTTAGATTTGATTCAGCAAGTAGACAGTATTAAAGTGCTAAATCTTGAACATCATGCTCCGTGCGTTTTGCCACATACCATTAAAAAGTAATCTCACCTCTGTGTAGCAGTGCAGCTTTTATCTGTGAAATTGGAAAGAATGTTTATGCACAGACAGGCTGTACAGGCAATAAAACTACCTTCAGCAAGCTGGTGGTTTCCCTGTCTGACTTAAGGTTATGAAAGCAATTGGATATAAATGAAAATTAACTTTGTCATATGAATTGTCACAGTCCTATCAATGACAATGTGTTGAGGACGTTTGTCAAGCGAAGGGCCAAAATTATTTTATCTGATCCAAGATTAAGTTCTTTCCGAGCAAGAATCTTATGATACAGGCTGCCTTAAACTGAGTTCTTTGATGTTTTTTAGTGTTGCCACATGAAGTTCTAGGAAACAGAAGAAAGCTGCCATTTCCTAACAGATGCCACTCCACTGATCTTCTTGCTTACTGTCAGTGATCACACCCCAAAGAGGATGTGAGGTGAGAGATCTTAAAAATGCTACATTCAGGTTTAGCCACTGGAAAACCCGCTGGAAAACACCATTTCCTCACTCACCAGATTCATTCATCATCACTGCAAGCACAGCAAAATAGCAGAAGATAGGATTAGTGCTGGAAAAACCATCGGAAGCGTTCTGACAGTAACTAATGTCCTTTAGCTCAGCAACAAGTTAACAGTTTGTAGCTTGAAACCCTTTATGAAGTTTTCGTTTCTGCAGAAAAAAGTACCTCAGCTCGTCAGTACAGACTGGAATGCATAAATATTCTCACATAGCAACTATTGGCTATAAATAATTCTTTCTGTTGTCTCTCGTTGGATATAATGTGTCTACATTTAGCCCATATCCAGGATTAAACTACAGCAGCTGTTATATCAGCCAGTGAACCCTCCCCAGCAGAGGAGGGGGATCAGGAAAAGAAGAGGAAACCAACGGGTTGAAATGAAAAGGGTTTTAATAAAACATCCAAATACCAATGCCACTATAAAGTAAACAAAATCATACTCAGCCCAATGAACGTTGGTCACAATAAACAGGAAAGCATCCTTGGAAGCAGGATGAAAGATAAGGAAGAGGATCAGGAGAAGCCCCCATCCAGTAGATTCAGATTAGAAATTAGGAAGAAATTCTTCACTACAAGGGTGGTGAGACACCAGAACAAATTGTCCAGCGAAATTTTGGATGCTCCATCAGTGGATGTGTTCAAGCCCAGGCTGGATGGGGCTTTGAGCAACCTGCCCATGGCAGGTCCCTTCCAGCTCAAACCACTGTGTGATTCTGATCATACCCACGTATCCAAAACCATACCCTTCCTCAGTGAAGGCAAGGAATACATGACACTTCCTTGAATCTGCACGTTTACATAGGCACCACTCCACCACACAGTGAAGGGCTGTAATAATTGATGAGTATATATATATAAACATTGTAAGCTCTGGCTTTTCAGGTAAGATCAATGAAGCACAAAGAAATTGAGTTCTGCCTGGAAATGTGTGGAAGAAAGATAAAGATTAAAAGGAAGGAAAGCAAATGTTTCCCCCCACCTCTTCTTTTTTGTTGTTTAATTGTCATTAAATTCTGGCATGTCTCAGATATTAATTTTCCACTGCTTTTGAGACTGGGAGAAGATTACCTTTAAAGTAAATGAGAGTATTATCACAGACTTCAGCAACTGCCAGCATTCATGGTGTATTTGTTTTGTTTAATTAAAAATATGCAAACATAGGAGCAGTTCAACTTGCCAGGTTTCCCACAGGCAATTTCAAGTTCTCATATACCTCAAAATCATCAACACACAAGTACTCTGATGACACTCTGTTGAGAAACTAAGGTAAGCATCATATACATTCAACTCAGCAGTCACAAGCCTTGGAAAAACAGAGATGTTAACTCAAATGGAATTACTGACTTCATACCAGAGTTATAACAATGAAATAAAACCTGGCCCTACACTTTTTTTCACATGCTTTGGGCCACCTCAAACACTCTGATTAGGCCAACATTTCACGTTCTAGATAGAATTACCAGCAAGCCTGACTGAATTCTCCAGACTTGACAGAAAAGCTCAAAATACCAGTTTGTGTATGTACATATGTACAGTATGTATATGTATATTCACAGTAAGTATTAGCACTTGGAAAGTATGTTGAGTCTGGTTACAATAGTTATCTACTTTATTTGGGTGAGACCTTAGATGCATTTAATAATGTATAGCCTGACTTCTTAGGAAAATAGCATATTACACCTTAGAAAAAACATTTGGCAACTACCTTGTTTACGTTTTATCCTAGACACATAACATACATGCATGTTTTTGTTATTCCCCCCTCGGGTTGTTCTTAACCTGAACAATTAGAAACTAGAGATCTCAAGCCAATAATTAGAGCAGTGGAACATGTACCTGAAAGGAAAGAAAGTCTAGAGTAAAAAAAAAGGTGGAGAACAACTCACTGAGAGTACCTACTACTGATTTAGCAAGTACTTCAACAAAGAGCACAAGGCAGCAGTCACACTGACAAGTGTAAGGACTAAAATTAAGTCTGGATCCTACCTAAGCTTCATGAAGTAGTTCCTTATATTTGTCCTGTACATTTGCCTATGAGACACCCACCACTTGACCCAAGGGGAGAAAATGCAAGCTTGAGATATTGAAGATATATCTGCATGACATAATGCAGCAATTCAGTGTTTTATTAGGGTCAGTTTAAAAAATTGGAAAGTGAAATGGCCAAATAAAGGAAATGTAATATTTAGTTCTCATTTTCCAACTTATCCTTCATACTTCATTATGTTTGATATTCCTTAGTAACCTCAGAGTATTAAAAGTGCATGTGTACTTAATTACAAAGAACTTTCAAAGAGTGAGGATTTTTCCCCACGCATGTGAAAAACTTTCTTACTATAACAGCGGGACTGATAAAAACATACAGATCTGATTACATTTAATCACACACAGAAGTAAAGATCTGTACCATGTATTAGGGTGAAAAATGAGGACAAAAATGTCAAATATTTATGAGAAAACATATTCTGTGATTCTATGTCAGTACTCACAGAATAGTTTGAGTTCGAAGGGACCTCAAAGATCACCTAGTTCCAAATCCCCTGCCATGGGCAGGGACACCTCCCACTAGACCAGGTTGGTCAAAGTCCCATCCAACCTGGGCTTGGACACATCCACCGATGGAGCATCCACAGCTTCTCTGGGCAACCTGTGCCACTGTCTCACCACCCTCAGAGTGAAGAAATTCTTCCTAATCTGAATCTACCCTATTCCAGTTTGAAGCCATTACCCTTCATCCTATCACTACAAATCCTTAAGTTGCTGCAAGAGAATGCATGATTTCTATGAATACATTCTTCATACAATGCTCCATGTATAGTGCTCTATAGCCATCAGAAAAATATCCATATTGAAACCCTATGCATGGAATCTACCTTCATTAATCCCTTCATGCATTTATATCCTTAACTTCGCTTTGTTCTCCCAATAACCTCTTTTCTTCAGAACTGGAAATAGGTTTCCAATCTTCAGAACCAGATAGAAGTCACATTTTTCACATCTGTTCTACCATGATTCAGAAATAAGATATTTGATAAAGTCAATATCTCTTTTGTTTTTATTTTTAATCCCAGTTAACCAGCATAAAGAAAAAGGATCAGAATATATCAAGTAAAGGGTAAACAAGACTATAAGCTCGACCATATTATCTTAGCAACTATGTTGTATTAGCATCAATTGGAGACTAGCTGTTCTAAAATGCACACACATTAAAAGGCAAGTTAAACATGTAATTGCCACTGACTTCCTGCTCCCAGATTTTAATATTTGTGTAAATACTGGTTTTATTTTACTTCCTTACCAGCAGAGGTCAAAGCTTGTACTTAATGGATTCATGGTTCACACAATATGTTTGCTTTTCATTTTATATCCGATAAAAAAAAAATAAATCTGTCTGATTATTAAATTAATAGAGCCATGATGTAACAAGTGGCAAATTATTTTTTCTAAATTCAGTTTGAACATTAATTACAAGCTACAGATTTAGCTCAGCTGCATGGCAATTGCAAGTATGGCAATTACAAGAATTTAGCCTGTTTCCTGAGTTCTAACTAAGCTAGAAACATTTGAAAAGCAGCTGCTTTCATGTGTGAAGCTTTGCAGTCTTCTACTGTATTTCATGGAGTCAAAATACACACTGAACAGGAGAACTGCTGGCATATAATTCAGGGCTATTCCTGAAATTCCCTTAAAAAAGAAATACCAATATATTGTTAAAGTTCAAAAGCTAGGAAAAAAAAATTACCTGTGCATTCCCAAATTCTTGCTTATAGGATAAAGGTTCTCCATGCTAATACAACCTGGAGGAAAAGGTAAATTAGAAATTAAACCAAAAATAAATAAATTGGTATCAGTATTTCTATGAAGCACATGAAGTTTGGATTTAGTTCAGCATAAAGACTACTTGTCGCTAGAGTTTGATACGAGGTCAGCACCAACAGCCAAGAAACATCAAGAAGTAGCACCTTTATTCTCTCTACTAGAAGCAAATGAAAATGACAGAATCAAGTCTTCCTCTACAGGCTGCTTAACCCCTAGGAGATAAATTTTGCCTTACGAGATACTGCACAGATTTTGTTCACAATGAGAGGGTTTGAGAAACACTTTTTTTCTAATTGAAAAAGTGATATACAAGTGTCTATGTTTATCTGGAACTAAATTACAGCAGCTGCTCTACCTCTCCCCAACTAAGAAGAGGGATGGGGAAGAAGAGAGGAGATCCACAGGTTAGAAATAAAAATGGATATAATGAATCAGCCAAACTGATACCAGTATAAATTATGTAAAGTTATACTTAGCCCAGTGAATGTACAGTGGTCACCATAAACAGGAACGCATCCTCGGAAGCAGGAGAGAAAGAAGGAAGAGGAGAGTCAGGAGGAGCCCAAGCAAGAGGCCCCATCCTCCCCAAACATCTCCCTTTATACTGAGCATTATGTCTCTTGCCTGGGATACACCTGGAGCCATCTCAGGGCAGCTGACCTGGCTGACTCCAGAGTGCTACCAACCTGCAGACCACAGCAGGGCTGGGATTCTGTCCCAGCAACACCAGGACAGCAAGCATCAAGAGACAGAAGACAAGACATGAATCAAGGAGACCTTCCCTCTATTGCTTCTCTTTCCACAATTGTATCATTCTCTTCTTTTCTGTCAGTGCTGCAGCTAAAATGACCAGAATTTAGGATTAAGTATTACTGAACAAACTGTGCAGCCCAGGCTGCTCCAGAGACCAGAATGCAAACCAGTTTGAGTCCAGTATGAACAACATGGAATTCAGGAGCAGGAGAAGACAGTGTAGGACATGAGAGCAGAGTCTGCCATCAGGAAGGACAACACAGGATTGTGTGAGAGCGCTTTGGTTTGTGCAGGTTCCCCGCCCCCCCCCAACATATTTTACTCCAGAAACAGTTCAACACTTGTATCCAGGTTTGTCTTCAGGGCAGCAGATACGCTCCACGGAGCTGGGGGAGTGGCAGGTTTTCTCAGCCCCGCGTGGTGGCAGGACACAAAGAGCGAGTGACACCAGCCCAGGTCCCCACAGCTACAGTATCAGAGATATTCATCAAACTGAATGCCAGAGGCATCAAGCCAACACGGGGAGGTCTCAGGCCATTGTGCCCAGCAAATTAGAATTAAAAGTTAAGTACCAATTGATGAAGTCTTTACCGCATTTAAAGGCATGTGTTTTAAATTATTTTCTACTTTTTTTTTCCCTACTTAACAAGTATATGGGAAAGACTTGAGTTTCCAGTCATTGAAGTACAAAAGTACTTTTGGAACAGTGAATGAGTGGTGTTAGTCATTTCTTAGTTTCTATTCACTTTTTGTGTATATGAGCTGTGAAACAAGAAGTTAAACCCCCCATAACAACTCTTGTGTTTCTGTACATTGCATCAAAACATGATTTACATTGATAAACAAAGTTTTATGTTTAAATATCTGTAGATGGATACCCAAGGATTAGATACTGAAGGGAACATTCTGTCATACCCACTGTGAAATTTCTAAGGCAAATTTCCAGTGCTCTTTTGGAGCAGATACTGGATAAAAACTGGCCTGAAATCTCCTCCATGTGGCAATCTTATTTTCCAAGGTTATGTTTGAAGGATTTCAAACTTCTTTCAGAGTCTGTATGCATACCCAACATGCTCAAATATGCTTATAGTTCAGGTATGCTAATAGAAAATAATTAATGTTACCCAGAGACAGCCTATGCAAAAAAAAAAAAACAAACAACCAACACAACATCCCACCCCCCAAAAAATAACACAAGTTTCCGTGGAATTCAAACTTTCCTAACAAAATTTTACAGTCCATTTGATTGCAGATGGAAACAGATTGCCCTGCCAGTCATGGTGAATATCTCAGTCATAAAGTATAAAGATAACCCATTTGTATTCAAAAGCCTTGTTTTACCTAATTCTGAATCAGTGTGTCTAAGATGTATTAAGTTCTAAGTTATATTCATTGTACATAAATGATTCTGTCATGAATATTCTAAAGCATTTATTTGAAGGCATATCATCTACAATAATTTGTAAGTTAAACTGTGTATGATTTTAATAGTCTTATGTTAAACCATTATATCTCACTATGATTTAAAATTCAAATAAGACAGAAAATCAAATATCAGAGCTCAAAGAAAATAAAAACAAAACCAAAGCAGCTATTGACTACTATCCAGCTGTAGCCAGTATCCTTACATACCAGAAAGCACAAAGGAATCTTACAGGCACAGGCTATAGAATTTGGAAAAGACTTGGACATCCACAAGGCCTGGGGCTGAGCAAATGGGGTATTTTTGTTTGACTCTTTATAAAGATGTGTTTGATTTATCCAAATCTACACAAGGCTGTTGAAATCATACACAAAGACAGAGTGTATTACTGGAAGTGATATGTTTTCTTAGGGACCTTGATAAAAGCAGTAAAATATTCTAGAATTGATATACCTGTAATTTCCTAAACTAATTAAATGGTAAAAGATGCTCTGTTACTTACGGTGTTATGACTATCTCAATATGCACAATTTCCGGCTTAACATAAATACCTTTGACATTTCAAAGTCTGCCAGAAATACACGTGATGCTGAGAAGTAAACTATACCTAAATATGGGAAACTTTTAGTGGCTGAGGTACATGGCCACAGTAATCTCTGCTCACCTATACAATGCCAGTTTCTGACAGTTAATGATGTTACTGAGTTATCATTATGACATGGGAAAAATATCCCATTAATGAGAAGCATCATTCTCTCCCTACAGCTGACTAAACCATTGTTCACAAAGCTCTTCTACATAAAATAATTATCTATGTTCTGCACACTTCTCATAGTTCTGCAGCAAATGTGTTTTTCTTGGTCTGGAGTCCTGACTTAAAGAAGTTGTAGATGGATGCTTTTGATTAATTGTATTTACATCATTGGTGGATGTCCTCAGAAAATGGCAAGTTACTTGCATAAGTATTTAGGCTGATCCAGTGAAATTCCTTCTGGGATAGCTGAAGGTAAAAATCTACATCCTGACTTCTCAGATAGAATGAGTGTCACCTAAGAACATTGCTACAAATACGTGGAACTGAAAGCAACAATATTTTGGATAAGTATTTGTAGTAACTTTCACCAATATTTGCATTTAATGGGTTCTTCTTAAGGTTCATATAATAAAGGCATAAAAGGCTGTGGTAAATATAAAGGCAATAGAGAAAAACTTTAAGGCATAATAATGGAAGAGGAAAATGAGCTGTTAGGTGGTATGTAAAGACTTTGGTACCTTCTCAATATTACTGGTGATCTTAGTTCCATCAGGTGTTAGTCTGGTTCCTTTGGTAGCAAAAATGTTGCTCTCGAGTGCCGAGGTCTGGAAGTGAGCAAGCGATGGAATGTTCATTGATATCAGCTGGTTTCATTTATTACTTTGACACAAAGACTGTGTAAATATCTAACAAACAAAAATAAATACCTATTTGACAACAGCAAGGATTTTTTTTCATCGTTTCTGTCAAAGAAAAGTAAATTTCTGTGTAACACTATCAGTGCCCAAGTTTGAGTTGTTAGGGAGCACTACAGTTCCTGATCTTCACAGAGCAGTTATTTCCTAAAAGTGTGAAAAGGACATTCTGGTTTGGGTTTCATCAATAGGAACTTAGAGCTGATTTGCCAGAAATTAGTGTGATAGATACAGTCGTGAAACCTGAATAATTACAGATTGATTGTAGCATGGATCTACCTGCTCAGGCTGTCTTAAGAAATCACTGGTTTTGCACTTTGATCAAGCTTTTCAGTAGTGCCAGGTGATACAGAGTATTTATGTTGGGTTGTATTTTTATTGTTTTTTAAAGGTCCTGTTTATTCAGAAAGTGCTGAGCAGTTATTAGACACTTTTAAAATACGTGAACTCCAGCATTCCAGAAGGGAGCTACATAAAAGTCACAAACAAGATTTAACTATTGGAGTCAAATGGTAATTCACACATTATTACATTTCATTTTAAAATTTCAGTTTTGTTAACTGCCTTAAGGTGAAATCTGTGAAAAGGATCTGTAAACAAAACAAATTATATTTCAAGTGTGACAGAATCAAAGGTGAGGAGGCTGTTCTTGTCTTGTGGAGGTTTTTAATACTAAATGTTCCAAATCCACTTGCAACCCTGTGCTATGCTAATGATCCATATGTAGATGTGGTCAAATCATGTAAAATTCTTTCGTAAATATCTGGGGTTTCACTGAACAGATGTTTTCTCTCACCAAAAATATTTTTTCTTGATTTTGTTGACTCACTTTGTTTTATTATAAGGCAGATGCAGACAATTTTCAATGGAGATTTTGGAATTTAGTGTCATAAATCTATTATCAATTACCTTTTACTTTGCCTTTCGGTTGCTGGGGGGATGGGGAGGAATAAAAAAATAAGAAACAGAAGAAGACAGACCTTCATTTCAATTAAAATTTCATTATTTCATTTTAGTTACAACCAGGCTGAGCCAGGACTGAGATTACATTAACAGATGGTCACTGTTTCTCCTGTGTTTCTTCCCACCACTCAGAAGAAATAACTCTGACAACATGGTGAGGAGACAGTTTTTAAGCAAAAGAACAATACCAGAGACAGACAAAACAATAGGAATCTAGGAAAGCAATGAATTACATAAAATAAGCACTGCATAGGTGAAATGGGAAAGGCTGAAAAGAATCATATGGAGAAGCAATACATAACTCTTATATTATATGGGGTTTTATGGGGGAAAGTTGTCTTCTAATTAGACTGTTCTTTCCATGAGTAATTACTGTGCTAGTGAAAAATGACAGGATCAAGCAAGTAAAGTGCTTCTTGTATCACATCAGTTCAGTGGTGGCAGGGCTGCAGTGAACACATCCAGTGCATTCAATGTTTCTCGCCTCAGATGTGAAGAGATCCAAGGGTTTTAACAGAATGGGAATTGATCTTTTGGGGGTGCTGGTGGGAAGGTGGAGATTAGCTTGTCAGAGCTGCCAAAGCACCACAGTGCATCAGGCTTCCCCATTTTGTCACACTGGGTATAATCCCAAATTTGTTCAGCAAATCACGTTAAATGTGTTTGAGCTGCTACAAAGAGAGGCTGTTACAAAAACCTTGTAAGAATGATAATGAACTGGAGGAGGTCGGTGCTTTCTTTTTTTTCCTTCTCTTTCTAAATGCCATTTAGGTGTGTTGAACTTGATAAAGAGGAGATCCTGTTTGGCGGGTACCCTGCTGGTGCAATTTCTGAAAGCCATGGGAATGAGGGAGGGCAGTGCAATTCTATATATAAAGCATCCAAGCCTGAAGAGCTAAGCCTAGAAAGTGGCGGTAGCAGCTCTGCCCTTTTGGAACAGAGAGAGCTGGGGAAAAAAAAACCTTTCCAGTTAGGGCATGCATCATGTTTCCGACAGTAATACTGCTCATCTTCTGCAGTTTTCTGCAATCTGCCGGTAAGTCCAAGCTGCCTGTCTTCCTCTTGGGGTGTGATTCCAAGGAAAATGAGCATGTGTTGATTCCAAGTGGGTGACTCTGTTGTAATATCACAACACATGAGGTTCAGGTCTTCTACTCCTTGCCCATGCTGTCAGAATTAAGTTTACACATTTTCTTCTCCCTCTCTGCAGCTTAAAACACAACAGCATATGTAATAAATACATGACTGAAATAGAACTATTTGTTCTTAACTTTTTTTATTTTGTAGTAGTAGTAGAAACCTGGTTACTGATTTCTTGGATCATTCCCTAAAACTGGCTCCCTAGATACAGGGAATACTTTTTAAATGGACTTACGTTCTTGTGTTTCCAAGCTGCCAAGTGTCTTCATCTTTCAGATGTTCATAATACAGCACTCTAGTGATATTGTGGAAGCCGTAAATCCTCTGGGTAGAGTGATGATCAAACCCTTTTTCCTGAAAAAAAAAATAAATATGCAGCATGAGCTGTGTGATAGCATCACTTTTTTGTTGAATGATGTGATGGAAAGAATCCTGTGCTGGGAAACAGGCAAAGGATTCCAGTCTACAAATTTTACATGCTTTAAACTATTCCTCCAGATATTATTCAATATAAATCTGAATATTAGATGACTCTGTAATTTTTTAAAAAGACTTGACAAGTAAGTTCATTGACTCTGCAGTTACTGTCTTCTTGCTCATTCCTCTTCCTTCAGTATCATAGAATCCTTCAATGGATTCTTTCAATGGAATCTTTGAGAGGGAGACTTTTTTGCCATGGTTTGGCTGTGCTTAAGATACTGGTTTCTTTTTATCTCTTCTGCACATTCCCTGTAATTACCAGTTGTTACAGTTCTGATTTCAAGAACAGGTTGCAGGCTGCTAAAAAGCTTACTTCACTTGCTTTAGTTTGAACAATGTTCAATTTATTTCCTCTGTATTGTGTTTACTACACTTAATGAACCATATAGTTCAAATTGCACGAGGACTTGTATTACTCTTAAATCATTGACTTAAACCATAGCACTTAAAAAAAATAAATAAATCAAAATTTAAGCAACTCAACCCTTTTGTAGACTCTCAGAGCCAATTTCTAATCTCAGCTATATAGCTATAAATCAGAAGTAACTCCACTCACTGTATTAACGCTATTGTAACCAAGAGCAAGTCAAGTACCTGAACGTGAGTCCTAATCCCAAACACAGATGCCTGCAACTTCATAATCTACCTGACTTCATATGTTAGATGAGAAGATGTATTAGTATAAATACTAACATTCATGACCAAAAGGAAAAATTACTGTTGACACCTACTCAGCAACAAGCTTTATATATAAACTCAACAATTACAAACAGGGACTCATCTAAAAAGGGCTATGATATCTAGAATGGAACTTCAGTTGAATTTAAACATAAAAGCCTAAAAGTAAGAGCTAGAAAATTCTTACAGAGCAGTCTACTCCCTTGAGGATTTATCAATATTTTGGGGCCTTAAGATGCCATGAAAACAGAGCTTTCATTCTGTCAAGTAAGATTTTGAAATCAGACAATATTTGGAGGCATATCTGAACCATAAGAGGTTGATCTGTATGTTCCCAAGTTGGGCAGTCTGTAGGATGCTCATTATTTCAAACTCTAAATACAAGTCTTGTGACTTCAGAATGAGTTAAATCAAAGCAAATATTCCAATTCTGCTCTTCATGGATCTGTATCCAAATTCTATACCTTGAATCTGTCTCTAACTAGCCATGTAAATATTTATTCTAAGGACATCTATTTGATGTGAAATCTGATGGAATCTGAAAGCCTCATTTCCTCTTTCCTTTGATAACTCAAGAAAAGCAGTAAATATACGTTACCTTAATTAAATAAAAACTCCAAATCCTTACAGAAGTTTAAAACCAGATTAAAACTGTTAGTTTTAGCTTTAACTTAATAACAGATGCTGATTGAATTGAGGCTTCACTACTTCAGCTATTTCAATAGTTACAACCCTGCATGGAGATTTTTATCCCAAACCAGGTGTTTATGTACAGCCATGATATTTTTGCTTGCTGAGTATATAACTAGGAATTTACCTTCATGTATGCTCTTCAGCCATCTTGTCTTGCAAGAGATAAAAGGAGTTAATAATTTCATATTGAAGAGAAATCATCATGAACATGTGCACCCACTTACTAGTATTACAGCTATGACTCTAACACTACCCTTGCTGTTAAATTTCATTTTAGGCTTATGTATTTTATTCTAAAACATTTGTCTTTATCAGGACTTCTGACATTTCTCTTTGTCCCAAATGAGATGATAAAAATTGAACTCTTTACAGAGCAGAAATTCTAAATTATTTCTGTTTGGAAGTACACACAAGATTCCATTTCAGTATTTTACAACAAATGGAAAAGTTTTGTTTCCATTCATTTAGCTGATGTGAAATACTTTGAAGTCATAAAATGTATTTTCCCACAGGGATGTCTCATAGTAACTGCAGTGTAGGAACAAAATGACTTATTCCTTCACAGTAAATCATGTTCCCTGTCTGGATTGTGTTGCTGTCAAGAACTAGACAGATTGACCACACAGAAACAGCACTTTGAGAGCTATTTCTCAAGAAAGTCGGGTGAGCTAGAGTAGGAATTGATGTAATTATCTAAATATCCTTTATCTAAGAAAAGAGAAGGCCTATTTGAAGTCCCATTGAACTAATTCAAAATTAAGTAGTTCATGTCAGCTCAGAATCATCCCATTTCTCCAAGGAAAACAGAATGCTTGCAGCAGGAGTAAAATGTCAGGAGGAAGATGTCAGTAGTTTAGAAAACTTTACCACTAGGACAAACTTGCCAGTGGAAGACTCCTGAATGGTTGCTAGATACAACTTCTACAGGAGGCCACAGCACTTGCTGCATCCACACAATCTGCCATTTCAGGTGGGTGCAAATGGTTAATAACATTGTCAGGATGATTTCGCCAATCTCTTCAGAGTTAAGCATGAGAAAATGAATGTAAATACTGAGAACAATTACAGCACTGGGGTTGGTTGAATAGTTTGATCTGACAGGATACAGACTGATTGGCAGGTAGTCAGCAAGTGGCTCTGTATTTGTTTTACTAGCTACACTTAAAGCAAATTATTAAAGTGGATTTCATGTCCTTAGTTATTTTCTGTACAATTCTTGCACACCTCCATGTAATCCAGGGTGTTATTACATTGAAATTTTTAATCTAAACACCAAGCCAGGAGTATTTATAACATTCTGTAACTGTTTGGCATGTTGAGACTTGTGAATTTGGAGGTTGAAAAGCTTACAAACAGGCTTTGTAAACCAAACCATCTGTTCTTATCTAAAATGTTTGTCCATATAAATATTTACATCAAGCTCTCCAAGATAGATATCACCTGAAATAACATTTTAGGTATATCTGCAATTCCTGCAAAACAATTATCCTCTGAAAGCAGCTGTTACACACACATCCCGTTAGCGTAGCGTTTCTAGTTCGGCATTAAACTGCAGCAACTGCAAACCTATTAAACCAACAATAATAGATGATTGAACAAGTGGAGATACCAAAATCCAGGGGTTCAAAACAAGGCAGCAGCAGCTCTAGTTGTGAAGAGCATTAGGGCACTAGCCACACAAACGGACTCTACTCCTGTTTACGGCACGCTTGCTGTGACGCAGGGTTCACCAGGAAGGACAGAGGAAGGAGCCTGCTGTATTCTGGAGATGCCTGCTGAGTTGCAGGCTGACCATGGAGGTTGTACTGAAACACTGGCAAGGTTTCAAACAATTACAGGCCAGTGCTGACTAATTATAGAGGACAAGGCAGTGTGAGTAGGATCTGCAATGATTTTCTGATGAGTGCTGGTAACTTACTCCAACATAGACAAATTACTTTACGTTGTACTCCTGAGTTTCAGTTTTGGTTTGTAGAGCACTGTCCCATTGAAATGGGCACAATATCTAGGAAGAAGGATAGAGGGAATACATCTCACCAAACTTCTGCCTTGGCATTTTACACTGCAGAGGTTTCCTTCACATGAATGGAGAGAAATAAAAATCCTGTGCATAATCCATTTGTTCCATGTTAGACACCTATTTTGCAAGTCAAATTGTACTCAGAAAATTTGTATTTACTTTCACAGCCTGTGAAAAGAGTTTAGACAGCTGGCTGAGATGAATGTCACTTAAAGCTATTAGAACAATATTTCGGGTGGGAACATCTGTCACTGAATTTATGTCCTTGATTTTTTTCCCTTCTGTCTAGGTATTCATTGTATATAATTCGACCAGTGTAGCATTTTTGCTCTCAAAAGCTTAGATTAGTTTATCCAGATAACAACTTTTTCAATAAGTATTATTTCAGAGAAGAACTGAGGCATAGACTGATGGGGAAGTTGGACATGTCTGGCTCTCAGATCCAAAGCAAAGGCATCTGCTAAAACTCTTATTCTCCAAATTATCCTCCTTTACCTAAATCTAGCCTCACATACCAGGCAGAACCTCACCTGTTTTCCTACAACCCTTGAGATACCACAGGACAAACATTACCTCACATTCAGCAGAACAGCATGGACTTGGCTGTAGAGCCTGTGACAGCTGCTGAGCTCAAGGGTTGTTACTCTCTTCAGGAGAGCAAGGAAGCAAGAAAAGCCCTCAGAGCTGAGATTTTGTCTGTTGCAAAAGATCCTAAATATATAATAGGCAATTATATGTTTTCTACAGGATATTTGCTCCTGACATCTAAGAAATACCAGACCTGACAAGCTTTAAAAGCAAGCAGCACATTTCTGAAGCACCCCAGGTCCTTTTTCTTACAGCTTGCTTTGGTTGTTACCATCCAGCTCTTGACTCTGAGAAGCTCGCTCCATGCATGTACCACCTGTGTCCCCACACAGGGCTCACTGCGTGGACTTTGGCTGTGGTGGCACTTCTCAACATCTCTCTCACTCTCTTCACAAGTTGGGGGAGATGCAATCTGCCAGGTAGGAGAACTTTTGGGTGTGTATGAGGACACAGTGCCATTGTGGACATGAAGAAGGGTTTTGCCTTGGTTTGAATGAGAACAGAAATAATTCAGTTCAGTGATTTTACTTTTCAGCTCAGTTATTCTAAGTAACTGCCCTTCCTGAAGTCAGCAGCGTGTTTACGCAGTCTGCTTCCAGCAGTGATAACACTAACTTTAGAGTTAGTACCAAGGATTGATGTGCAGACCAAGACCACTGCTGGA
>JANHFX010015900.1:22384-36471 GCA_027560015.1 Chloroceryle amazona
TGGCTTGTGTGCACCAGAATCTGTAAGCAAAATGAACTCCAGCCACCTACTTACTGCAAATTTGTGCTAGTCCTTCTGAGCCTAATACAGGAGATGGTAAGATATTATCTTACTTGCATAACAATGCTTGCAATGCCAAAACAAAAAATAATTAGCTTTAAAGTGCTAACAAATTTAGCTATAGGTACTGTTGGAAAGGTAGATGTCATTAAAGTGTTACCCCATGATTAAAATTGTAACTTTTGTCAGCAGAGACTGTGGTTTTCTCTGTAACAAAGAAATTTCACTCTGTTCAAGCACTTAGAAGCCAAAAGGGGGTAAGCAGATAAATCCCAATAGCCTCACAAAATGCCTAAAGTGAAAATAATTAGAGACTGAGAGGATAGACAGGAAGGACACGTGCTTGACCTGGTGGTACCCCTTCCTTGGGCAGTCTTTTAGTCATCACTGCTGGAAATAAAATACCGAGGTACATCAACCCTTGGTCAGAACCAATACAACTTCTCACATGTTCTTTTCTGAAGAAAGGTGAGGCACCGACTGTTCAGTTCAAATTTCATTCGTTAAACGTTTAGCTCTCCACATCCATGACAAGAATGAATAAATGTCATCATGCTAACAGGACATACTGCATTTTACAGGACACAGAAGGCTGTAGCACTTCTGAAAACACACCATTTTCATGAGATCCTCTCTAAAATAAACATGGTTATCAGTCCCAGTATTCTAAACAATTTTTCTATCACATCCTATTTACAGACTATTCTGGTTTCATTACAGAATGTCCCATCCATTCTTTGTAGTAATCAATCTTAATTTTTTACATTAAGAGACTGTACTTTACTGTCACACAGAGCTAAAACAACTCTGCTTACTCCAAAAGCTGCTGCATTTCAGTTACTGACAATGAAATTCTTAATCTAGTTTGGGGGAAATGCAGAGGTGTAGAACAGAAAGAATGATATAAAATTCAAACTTATTATCACGAGAAGGATTTCTTTAGGCAGAAGCAGAGCAAGTGGCTTGAATAAGGTGGATTCTCATTCAGCGTCAGCATGGTAAAGCTACATGAAGCTCATCCCAAAGGTAAAAATTGTTGCATACTTGTGATCAGCCCAAAAAAAGAAATATTCAGCAACAAATTTGTCTTCTGTCTGTTCTTACAATATAAGGCATGGATATAAACAGATTAAAAGGAAATCCCCAGACAGCACTTAATAAAAACTGAACTCAAAAGGGAAATGTATAATCTAATTTTAAGCTTTCCAGAGTTATTGACATTCCCATTTGTTATTTTCTCTGTAGTCATTTGATCACTCTTTAAGAGTAAAAAAAAAAAATAAATTACTTTAAAGCAGTGAATATAAATTGCAAGTAGACTTTGCCAAACTCACCTGATAGAATACATCTTGGAAGCACAAAGTAAGATACCTGAGCTCTATATAACGTCATAAGCAATTATAATAATAATAAAAAATAAAAGTATCAATCTGAGTTTGGAAATCTATAACCAGGAACACATTCTACTTACTTCAGTAGTTCTGTCAACCTCAGAGGGACTGTTCAAATGCTTTAAGTAGGTATAGAAATATCCAACATCAAGTGCTGGAGTTGTATTTTTGTTATGATTCATTTCACCCTCCTGCAATCTCTCCCTTCAGATGAGAAGTGATTCCTTTTTTAAAAAGACAAAGGCTGGTGAAAACATTCCATATATTTACAAAACTGGCTGAAACTTTGTCACACAAACGCAGAGCCAAAAATGTGGGGGGCTGAGAAGCTGGGCTTTGAAGACTGTCTTTGGTTATGTAATTATCTGACCATGCAATGAATCGTGACTCAGTAATGTCACAAATGACTTCATAAAGGTCAGGACTGAGGTGTTAAAGGGCTCTCCAGCAGCAAGCTGTTGTCTTTGCAAACAGGTCGACCAGACTGAATTAAGAAGGGAAACCTTTATTTTCCCCACTAGGAAGGCGGGAGGGTGTTTCCCAGGCTGGGAAGCTCTCCTCTGATTACAATAAATAGAAATATGGCTCTGACTCCAACAATTGTTTCACTTCTTGACTTGAGATAAAATGTCGGGTACAAGTAAACATGGCTAGGATGCTGTTTACATAACTAATCTAGTAGAAACTTACTCTCTATGCCTGCTGTTTATATCTGAAATGTCAAGCAGAATGAGCAAATGTTGTTAGGAGACCTAAATCCGTTTTTGCCTTTCACTTTCATAGTTTTGAGCAAGGATTCCTGTTCTACCTGGGGTGGAGGGCATTTTTCAACCTTTGACAAATACCAGTATGACTTCACTGGCACCTGCAACTATATCTTTGCAACTGTATGTGATGAAACCAGCCCAGACTTCAACATTCAGTTCCGCCGTGGGCTGGACAAAAAAATTGCAAGGATCATTATTGAGCTGGGACCTTCTGTTGTCATTGTGGAGAAAGGCACCATTTCTGTCAGGAATGTTGGGTAAGATTCTGCAATGAATGGTGGGGCAAAGCACTTAAAGAAGGCAAGGAGTTATACAGCATTTGCACTAAAGAAGACTGTTGTGTATCCAAAATGAATTAAATTAGGGAGATTAGCACACCTAACTGGATTTTACTCCCCTTTCTTCCTATCAAGCATTCACAGTCTCTAGACAACTATTTCTTTTGCAGTTATTTGAGTCAAGCTTCGTGCAGGCAAAAGGCTAAACTGACCTTCTCAACCCAAAACATTGAAACTACAGTCTCCTAGATACTACCCATCTGCTTACACTTGTCTCTACTACAAGCACAGATGAAACAGTTTGTGCCCATTAGCAGATACTAGTTGAAATTCTTGTGTTTTACTTAAGAGTTCATTTGATTCGGGACTTAGATAGCTCTGAACCCCCTGTTCTCAAGATAACATGTCTGTAGGGGATAAGAGAAACCTTGAACTATGCAGCTGACAGAAATATTGGAAGGGCTTATAAAGAAGTCCTTGTGTATGAGACCACTGACTGTTCATATTATTCCAAGGATTACTGTGTGCAGAAAACAGCTGAGGAGTTACACTGATGGGAAAACTTGGGTTCTGCATCATTCATTCTTCTAGACAAATTATTCCTGTCCAAGAACATTTGTCCAGAGTTTTCAGCATTATTATCAGATAGGCAGTGTTGAAGGTTTGTCTGTGAGTACACGTGGATATGGGAAATAATTGACTGTGGATTGTCTGTATCTTATTATACTTACAATAACCATCACAACAAAAGACAACTGGCAGCTATACCTTAATATAATATGATAAGCTATACCTTAAAAACTTCCCTTATTAGTTTATGTTCCAGGAAAACTGTATAAAACTATGGGCCTAACCCAAAGATTGACAATTTAAATCTTCGTCCTACATTCAGAAGAACCAAATGCTGTGACTGACCTGGTCTAATAGTCCCGCTTCAAGTGGAAGGCTGGCCTGGGCAACTTCAGAAGGTCCCTTGCAAGAAATTTTTCTGTGATTATAGCACATATTTACTGTGTAC
Source organism: Chloroceryle amazona (assembly GCA_027560015.1). Classification (NCBI taxonomy): domain Eukaryota; kingdom Metazoa; phylum Chordata; class Aves; order Coraciiformes; family Cerylidae; genus Chloroceryle; species Chloroceryle amazona. The sequence continues at coordinate 25,899 of JANHFX010015900.1, forward strand.
TTAGCAGAATATATTTGTTCTTTAATGTTGGCAGCTTGTAGCGTTAGAATTCAGCCACAGGAATGACAAACTAATTTTGCTACAACAATTCCATTATGGGTTTCTCTCACCTTGTCACTTTTCAGTCATAGTGATGATTCCTATTTTAAGAGGCTGTAGTTTATAGCAGCTCTTCAGGATTCTCAACAATACCTCTACCACAGCAACTGTACTGTTACAGGTTCTTGACATATATAGCTACACCCTAATAAAACCAAACCAAGTGAAGATGCCAATTCCTGTGCAAACATTTTCACTGATATAATCATTATGCAACCATCTCCTGGTGGTTCTTCTATGAAACTTCTGACAGTGCTTTCAATAAACAGAAATTGTAATGTATCTTGAAATGTTACAGTGACAGAGGAAAAAAAAAAAAGATCTATGTGAGAAGGTCAGTGTCTCTTCTTGCCTCATTGCAGTGTCATTAAGTTGCCTTACACCAGCAATGGAATCCAAATAGCACCTTATGGACGCAACATCCGTCTGGTGGCCAAGCTGATGGAGATGGAGCTGGTTGTCATGTGGAACAACAATGACTATCTCATGGTTAGTAAAATATTCTCATAAAGCAGAAGAGAAAAGTTCCACTGACTTACTGGAACAACAAGATCTCTTTAGATTTAATGGGGGTTTTTTGTATGTGTCTGCTATTTGGTATTGATTCTTTTCCTGCTTCATTCATTCCTCTTGAAATAAACTAGTGGACTTTTTATACCTGCATGTTCCTTTCAGTTCCACCATTGGTAGTTAAGTAAAGCCACCAACTTTGAGATTTGTGGACAGCTTCACAGATTTTCAACTTCCCTCGGGCTACTCCAGCAGCTACAATGTTTTGCTGAAGGGTAATTAAGTTGTTTAAAGTTGTGTAGAACTGAATAGAATATGCCATAGTTTTGTCATTTCTACTCTGCTTCCCCTGGACGTCTTTTGGTTTCAAACACATGATGCTCCTACCAGCTCCTTTGTTTCTTTTCTTTTTCTGAATCTTTTCCTGTTCCCTCCAAAACCCTGGGTATATTTTAGAGAAGGGAATACATTCTCTCAGCATGACCTGTGATACTAATGCCACCAAATGCACTGAATTCTAAATGGATAAGTTTGCTAAAACGGGGAACTTATTATAACATAAATTGCCTGGGAGATTTGCCAGCATTACTATCACATATGTAACAGAAAATGCTACTGTGGTGATCACATACTATATCCTATGTATAGTTAGAGTATTTCCTCTGATGTAAGTCTTCCGTTATAAATCCTTGATCACAGCCAGTAGAAACATTACTGCTTTACTTGCCAGAGCAATAAATAGTTGAATAACCTTCTTCTGAAAACAGATTTTCTTCTTGCAACATTCAATTTCCTAAGAGAAAAAACCTGAAATTTGTGCTCTGTCAACAAAGATATGAGCAGGGAAACAGCATCTTTCCCATTTCTATTTTTTCTGTCTCCTTACAATATTATCCCCTCTCAATTCTCTGTATCTGTCTTAGAATCTTATTCTTTTCTCACAGAAAAGAAACTGCAACAATCACTATTTGGCTATTGGGAAAATAAGATACTGCTTCCAATATTTTTCCTCCAATCAAGTCACTGAAATTGATGAGCAAGAGCATCTTCAGTTGGATCCTTGAACTGAATTTGTTTGAGAAATGCATAGATAATTTCCCTTAGGGCAACCCTTTAAAGTGTTTTGTTTATATTCTATTTTAGGTTTTGACAGAAAAAAAATATATGGGGAAAATCTGCGGAATGTGTGGAAATTATGATGGTTATGAACTGAATGAATTTGTGAGCGAAGGTAAGATCTAAGGACAGGTCAGATGGAAGAAGAACTAATTAAACCGAGTCAAGGTGGAAAGTTAATATGGTACTAACATTGCTCTGACTGCTCAGTGTCAGGATGCTATGCACTGTTGTTTGCTGTGACAATAGTACCATGGGTTTCTCAGAGAAGTGATAGGAATTCCTACATTTTGGAAACAAGTGATGAGGATCACTCTCACCAGGGCAGTTTATGTTCATAGCATGGCACAGTGAGGAAAATGACAATGTTACACAGAAGCATGAATGAGGCTAGAATAAAAAGAACATAATGGACAAGAAGATTAACAAGTAGCATGCCCCAGTAACGCTGAATCTTCAGAACATGTCCCAGTAAGGATCTTCAGAGCATGCCCCACTAAGGGTGGACTTTCAGAACAAAAGAGTTGGTGCTGAGGACTTGACATCAGCCCCATATGTGGTGGGAGGGCTTCTTTTCAGAGTCACTCTAATCTGGTCTGTTGAGCTAATGCCCATATGCTCTTGGAGCACATCTTCTGGTTTGGTTTCATGTTAAAGAAACTCTGTATGCCGAGACCACTCCACAAAGGAAATTAAATTGTACAGAGTGGGGATGTTTGGAAGATCTGCTTTAAAAGCACACAGCTAATCTGAACTACAGTGCAAGGGTGAAGACATTAAATTGCACAGTAAACTCATCTCAGATCCACACAGCCAGAGGCAATTTTCTATAAACACCACAGAAAAGAGTTCTAAAAAGTCTACAAGATTTTTGGAGTTGTGATGAGTTTAACCCCAGATTTAGGGGAAAATACAAGAATGGGGGATGAGGCGGAATCATGAAATAGCAGCTGGAAAAAGATAATACAGCTGGCAGAAAAAGTAGCACCTGATATCATGTAGGATAGTAGATGGGATAGATTAGGAAGGAACTCAGAGAAATTACCAAGGTGATAAAAGTCTGCTTTACTGAATAGACTCCAGGTAAAGGGCAAAGGAGGTAGTTGCTATCATCAGGAAGATCAATTAGTAGGACCTCTCAGAGTCAAAAAGTCGAATCTGAGTTTTGCTGCATGACAGCAACAGGTAAATGAATCCACATGGGCTTTTTCCTGACAAATTATAACACTTCAATTTACAGGTAAAGTGCTGGATACATATAAATTCGCTGCATTACAAAAAATGGATGACCCATCAGAGATCTGCCTGTCTGAGGAGATATCAATTGCCACCGTTCCTCACAACAAATACGTAAGTAAGATTTTCTTGGCTTTACTGCACCATGGTACTGATAATAATGTGATAGTAATGCTTCACATGGGGGAAAAGACTACTAGGAGCAATTTTCTTTCTCTTTTTATTTAGGCCATGGTCTGCTCTCAGCTACTTAACTTGGTGTCACCAACCTGCAGTGTGCCAAAGGATGGCTTTGTCCTTCGTTGCCAGCTTGATATGCAGGACTGCAGTGAGCCAGGACAAAACAATTGCACTTGCTCTACGCTGTCAGAGTATTCGAGGCAGTGTGCTATGTCCCATCAAATGGTGTTCAACTGGAGAACTGAAAACTTCTGCTGTAAGTTCAAATGCTTCATTCATAGGAGATCACACTTATACATCACATACCTTGCTACTTTACACAGAGGAAGAATGGTGATGAACTGGAACTTAAATCAACTGATAGAACAGTCTCCACTGTCTTGAATCAAACAAATTATTTTCTTTAGAGAAAAATAATGGTCTTTGGTAAAGAATTCAAGAGGAGAGCATGGAAATCTCAAAGGAGAAGGAGGAAGCATGAAAAGTCCCTCCTATGTCTAGATCAGTGACAGTAAAAGAAAGAAACATGCACCAAGTGAAAACTGTTGAATTTCTCAGATTTCCAAGTGGAGACTGTTCTGTCTTGGTACAGTTTTTTCATGATCATACTTAGCAAATTAGCCAGAGACAACTTTTAAAAGGCCTCAGAACCCTTTTGCTAACAATTGCCATAGCCCCTTCTATTCATATATTTTTTAGTAGTCCATTTCCAGATGCTCAGCCTGATTAATTGCATCTACTGATTGGAAGGACATAAGAAGCAAACCTTCCATTACTCTCCAGGCTGTACATGATTCGACACTTTATTTTTTCAAGTGCCTGTTTGTTATCCAAGTTCTGATTCACTTCTTCGGGCTTATTTTTTTTTTTTTTTTTAAATCCAGTGTATAGTCATAGTTATATATCAGGGTTCATTGTTTTTAAGAGAACATGCTGGTCATAAACAAAGACAAAAGTAACTTAAAGTGATGTTATTTCTAAACCAACTCATATATTAACTTACCAGAGATACAGCCTGCATCGAAAAAGAGAAGCTTTCAAAATGACCTTGTTTAATAAGATATAGACCTTCAGAAGCATATCATTTAATTGTGGGTTTATTTATCCTTTATAGGAATATGTAGTCACAGGTAGCACATTCATAAAATAAATTGCTTTGACGGGAATATTTCTCCTTATCTCTCGATACTTATTCTGTTTCAGAAATCTTTAAGATTGGCTACTATTAAACATAAAAATAGTGAAATCTCACTTGAATTACATCCCTGAAGTCATTGTTAAACTTGCCATAGTCTCTTGTCTCACTGTTGTTACTTACACGACCTTGCATCATTTTGCCCTCCCTGCATCTCCAGTGCTGTCTCTTCTCCTCTCGACCTTCACTTACTGGTGGCACTCTTCATTGTTTGTTTTGCATTTAGCATTGTGTTTTCTTTCATTCCATCCTCATACTTTCTGAAAACCTTCCCTACTAAGCTCTATTATTATCCCCAACACTTTAAAATTTCACTTTTGGAAAATAATTTTTTCCCTCCTCTCTCCAAGATTATCTGTCTTACATAAATTGGTAAGTTAATTTAATTTATTCCTTCAAAACTATAAACCCCCTCATGGCATTTTATAGATGCAGACAAATAGTAGTAGGAAGGCTCTGTGTGCCTTCACAGAACTGTACAATAATTCTTAATAAACACAGTAAAATAATAGCCTGATTTTCTCCAAGACATAGCAGATTTCATATTGCCAGTAGAGCATTACTAGAACTGGTGGTAAAGTGATACAAGGCAAGGCTTAAAACGAAGAAGGAAAAAAAAAAAGAAGAATGGGAACATTTATGTCCCCCCAAAAAAGCAAGGCTGAGAATGTAAGAATTTGCAAATAAATGCCAAATATACAAAGGTAGAGAAGTTTTTAGTCTGTTGTTTCTTCGTCAGCCTCATCTCCAATTACCTCTATTTTCCCTATCTCACTTATTTTTGCTCTTTCAGATAAGGAAAAATCTCTGCTGGAATTTATCACATAATAAAACATGTTCTGAGTTCCATGTATTAGAATTGCTAGATAGCCGCATTCTGACAAGCAGGTAATGTCTGAGAAGCAGGAGATCAAGAGATGTATCCTTGAAATCCTTCAAATACTACAGAAAATCTGAGCTGTGGTAGTTGCTTGGGCTGAGGTGTGGCCTCTGTGCCATTCTCCAGGCTTCTGAAAGGAGTTTCTAATAAATAGGGCATGAAAAATTAATAGAAGCTAGCGTAAATATGATCATAATAGGTGATGAGTGCTGAGGCAAGAGAAGAGAATGTTAGTGCCAGAAATCACAAGGTCTTCTCCACCCTGGGTGGTAGATGAGAGATTCTTCTGTTTTCATTTTTAAAAGCCTAACACTTCCACTGTTTGTTGCAGCTGTAGGAAAATGTTCTGCTAACCAAATCTATGAGGAATGTGGTTCTCCATGTATTAAAACCTGTTCCAACCCAGAGTACAGCTGTTCCAGTCACTGTACCTACGGCTGCTTTTGTCCAGAAGGTACCTTTTCCATATTCATCATACCTTAAATGGCCCATGCAAATGTTTTGGGCATATGTCCAGTCAAGTGGAATAGACTTCTTGTTAATGAACTGGCTCTGTATTTCAGGGCCCTGTCCTGCTAGAACTGGGTCTACATTTAGCTGTGTCTGAGGCTAAACTACAGCAGATGCCCTATCACCTGGTGACCCCTCCCCAGCAAAGGAGGGGGATCAGGCAAAGGAGCAGAGACCCGCGGGTTGCAATGAAAACTGATTTAATGAAACAGCCAAAGTAATACCAACATAAAGTAAACAAAATCATACTCACCCCAGTCAGCACTCACAATAAACAGGAAAACATCCTCAGGAGCAGGATGGTGGGTGAGCCCCTCCAGGAATGGGAAGGAAGAGAAGGAACAGAAGCAGGAGGACCAGCCCCCATCCTCAGCAAACCTCCCCGTTTATACCGAGCATGATGTTTCTGGTCTGGGATGCAACTGAAGCCATCTCAGGGAAGCTGCTCTGGCTGATTCCAAAGTCTTAACTGCCTGCAGACCATGGCTGAGCTGGGATTCTGTCCCAGTGGAACCAGGACAAACTGCCATTTCCTGGGTAACACAATTCAACTGGAGTCTTGAATAGTCATGGTCCTTAATCCTTCATCACTATTTGCAAGAACAGACCTGTTAAAACTTATTCCTCAAAAGACTGTGGTACATGATGGGAACTATATGCTGCCTGCTTAAAGTTCTATATTATAATATACATCAATAAAGCTTAATTAATTTCCCACCACAAACAGATATCTAGTCTTTCAGGGCATCATCAAGAGATAATCATACCTCAGAGAAGTTCTGCAATATTATAGGCATCTTGTAAAATCCCTTTAAAATAGTTCAGGGTGAAGTTCCTAGAATAAATTGAAATTATGACTATAATTTGCATTGTTCCTTGAAATTTCAGAACTGAAATATCCTCCAAGGTTACTGCAATGTGGGTATTTACAACAATATGTTCAGAATTTTATAGTAGTCAGAAGTAATGTGGTGTGAGTTATGTATTTATAACTAGATTTAGTACTCTAGGAAATAGAATGTGCCCATTTTTCAAAATTCCCAAATTAGAGTGTCCTAACAAAAAGGAAAAAGAAAATAAAAATTGAAACAACATTCACACTTACTGTTATTTCAAATTAAGTTCAAAGGAAGACAATTGTCTGCACTTTCATATAACAAAGTAGCCAAACCCTGTTTTCACTTGTAAAGGGTCAGGTTTATTTTATTTAAGAGAAAAAGTCCCGCACAACATATCTCTTAAGTACAGGTGATGGCTGTGCAAGATAACATTCTCAAAGTGGTTTTGGAAGGCATTCAGGATATAATACCATCAGTGCTAAGTAAGGATGTGGAAATCTATCTATTTTGTGTGTTTTCTTTGGTAGCAACTGTTCTTGATGACATCTCAAAGAACAGGACGTGTGTTCACATTGAGCAGTGCCCATGTGCATTGAATGGAAAAATATATGCTCCTGGTGAGACCATGAAAGCAGCGTGTAGGACCTGGTGAGTAGCAACAGGTACTTGCATGAGAAGATGGAGAGGATCCTCACCAAGCAACTGGAAAATTTAACCCAGCTTTTCAGAGGGCAGCAGCAGGTGTCATAACATTGCTGAAGCCACCCTCAAGTGCCACAAATCCATTTGCAAAATCCATTTGCAATTGAAGTTGCACGCATCTCATTTCCTGATTAACTTCCACAAATATAAACGCTCCTTCAGACTCCTCATAACAGTTGCACTTTTAGTTCCTCTGTGAAAACGGAAGTAAAATTAGTACAAAACAAATATCTCATATTTACAATTTCTTTCTGGCAATCTCAGCGTTTCTGCTAAGATATGGTTTCACCAAATCAACACTGAAAATTAAATTTCTGTTTTGCCACAGAAAATAATAACTTAAGATGATATTTTTTAAATTTGGATTAGTTTGTTTGTTACTTCTCTTGCTGTCATAATTCTAATAAATAAAATAAAGGATAAATTACAGAATTTGACTCTCAGAGCTGTAACAATAAATGCATTTTTCATCATTAATCTATTCAGGAAAGTTTACTGACAATCCATACAAGAGTTCAACAATTTTGAATTAGGGTGAATAACTTTGACTGAAATACATAGACAAGGCAAGTCAAATCATAGAAAGTATAGGGGGAAAAGTGATACAAAAGATATCTTTCATTACTGGGAAGTAGCTGAGTTTTTAGAACATAAAGAAAAGAAATTTCAAGACAGTGGAAATGAAAGTTCAGAATGTCGACATACAGTCCACTGTGTTCACTAAACCATTTTGCCTGTTGATCAGCTACAGCAAAACCTCCAGACAGGAGGATCAAACCCTCTGCTGGTAAATAGTGTCTTAGTATGAGAACAACCTTGTTTCTTTCTTCTTCTCCTCAGTAAATGTATGATGGGTCAATGGAACTGCAAAGACCTGCCCTGCCCTGGAAGGTGTTCACTGGAAGGAGGCTCCTTTGTTACCACGTTTGATTCTAGATCATACAGGTTCCATGGGGTTTGCACCTATGTTCTGATGAAGGTAATTTCCTGCTGTCTAGAAATACAAAATATCAAATGGATCTATTTTAGCCCGTCTTTGGTTTCCTGTTAGGACACAAACTTTTTATGATATACATTTATTTTACAAATCATGATTATTCTGACACAGAATTCCCTTTTCACTGTTTTCCTCCAGAGTTCCATCCTGCCACACAACGGAACCCTAATGGCTGTATATGAAAAGTCTGGCTATTCTCATTCTGAGACATCACTTAGTGCTTTAATTTACCTATCCACAAAGGTAAGTGTTCCCTCTGCAGGCTCTATCCAGCATGTCAATAACCAGATTAGCAAAATAAATAGTTAAAAGTCATTGCTGGTAGCCTGAATTGAGAAATTATGGGGAATAGATCCTGAAATAAATCCATGCATATGCAGTAAAGACCTCAGCTGCCACATCAGCTCGGGAATTTTGAGCATTTTAGAAGTGAAAACTGAAAACAGGGTGGAATAATGTATGAGAAGGAGCTCAAATCAATCTTTTCCCATTGTACAGGTCATTGACAATACAGCTGCTTAAGTTAAAGAACACGTAAATCTCATCAGATAATTCCTTCTGATTCCATGTCCATTTCTTACAGGACAAAATTGTGATTTCTCAGAATGAACTCCTTACCGATGATGATGAACTTAAACGGCTGCCTTACAGATCAGGTAAATTAAAGGGAATATGTAAGAAAATCCAAATTACATTAAATGTCTGTTTTACATGACCCAGCATCTTTTCTCTCGCAATTGCCAACATCACAGGTTTTAGAGGAAAGTTAACACCTTGCCCACATCACCTGTCCCTCCAGGGAGAATTGTGTGTGGAGAAGACTTGATGGCAGAATGCTAGAACACTTACCTGTGCACTAAAATCATTACTTTGTAATAACCTCGGCATTAAAATCTCTATTTCTAAATATCCTTGTTCTTTTAGGAGACATCACTATTTTCAGACAGTCCTCGATGTACATTCAGATGTATACGGCCTTCGGGCTGGAACTTGTCGTTCAAACATCACCTGTGTTCCAGGCCTATGTGAAAGTTGGATCACAATACAAAGGCAGAACCCTAGGTAAGAAGTCTAGTCCCTCAGTGAAGGAGAAAATGTACCGAGTGTAATGTTGAAAACTTAATACTCATCTTCTAAGGAATAAACTTTCTCTGGATTCAAGGGAAAAAACTGAAAATACTTGCACTGGAAAACAAATGTGCTAAGAATTTGGGTTTTGCAAGTAACTTTTAATGAATTAAAGAAATTTGATGGATTTCATGTATAATACGATACTGTTCTTCACCTGTTTCTCTGTTCCTTTTTCCACATGTGCTTTAATATACAGTGAAAGGGTGACAAATTAGTCTATCAGGTCTCTACATTTTGGAGCATATCTTGAAGCACACGGTTCTCTGAACGCAGCGCACGATCACTATAAACACCGTGAACCTATGAATCTGAAAGCTTCTCAGCTGAGAGCACCAGATGGAGACATTTATGTTTATTGCATGGCAACATTAGCCACTAAGGCATAGCTTGAGTTCAAATTATCTGCGGGGAATTACATCAAGGTTTTAGCTTTTTAAAAAGGCTAAATGTATATTCTCTGTTATTACAGATTTTCTATACATAAGAAAACAGGTGTAACTGCCAAAGTGTGTCATGGCCTTTCTCATTTACATGATTTGAAACCACTGAAAAAGCCCTTTTATCTAAAAACAAGACAAAAGCTTCTGTATGAACTTGTCACTGAAAAGAAGCGGATGACCTTAACTTGAGAAGGCAGTGTCTCTATGACTGAGCACGTACAGAAACAAGATGCTCTGGCTGATTGACCTACAGTATTCATTGACACTTATACAGAACTTTTGAGTTAACTTTCGCACTGTCACAGAATGAAACATAGACCTCTGTGTGCACACACATTCTTTGATTTTCAGCCTTTTCATTTCTGATGTTCTTAGGTTTGTGTGGCAACTACAATGGAGACACTACAGATGACTTCATGACTAGCATGGATATCACCGAAGGGACAGCCTCCCTGTTTGTAGATTCCTGGAGGGCAGGAAATTGCCATCCTGCTTTGGAGAGAGATACCGACCCTTGTGCTTTGAGCCAACTGAACAGTAAGTAGATGATCCTTTTGTAACTGATCTCTCCAGATAGCTTTTTCTGACACTTCCACAAGTCAATACTAGAGAGCGTTTGGAAGGAGCAGAGACTGAGATGCCTGAACATCACAAATTCGGTCACTAACAAGACATTTCTGATTCCTAGAAGACATATCTAATGAAAGGTTATCATTCTAGAGGTCTGGGATGGAGATG
>JANHFX010015900.1:39826-52921 GCA_027560015.1 Chloroceryle amazona
TACCTTAAGGTTGGCAACGTTAAGAAAAAAATAGAAAATAATAGGTAAGATCTGATTATTTCTAGTATGGGATTTTGGAAAGTTCTATACAAACCTCGAGAATGACTTGATAGGCCATTGTGATAGTGACTGGCTTACTACTCACTTTCAACGCCGACGTTACTGTATACTACAAAAAGTAGTAAAACATCTGTTTTAGGAAATAATTGCATTGAAATTCCTTTCTTTTATTTCCCCCTCTAGCTACTGCGTTAATGGCAGGTTAAGTTGCACAGGCAAGCTTCTAGATCCCGCAGGTATGGTTTATTTATTCTATTTCTTTATTTATTATTTATTTGTTCATTTATTCTATTCCCCTGTGTCATGAAATTGCTACTTCACAGTCTTTCCAATGTTTGGGTTTTTTCCTTTTCCCCAGAAAGCTGCAAAGCTCCTAAGAAATACATATCGTGTTCTGACAATTTAGAAAACAAGTATGGAGCTGCGTGTGCCCCGACCTGTCAGATGCTGGCTACTGGAATTGAATGTGTGAGTTTAACAGCTCTGGAATATTTATCCTCGAGGGAGATGGAATGTTCTAGCTGTTGCTTACAATGTGACTACATTCCTTCTAGTGAAATGAAAGGAGATATTTCTTCTAACATTATACAGTTAAGCATCAAGCTTCCTTCTGCAAACTGTGGACCCTAAAAATTTAAATATAGTCCAGAAGTCATAAGAGTAGAATAAAAATCCACCCAGGATTCTTAACTACATGCTGTTGCCTCTGGCTCAGGTTTTCCAGAAGATGCATGAGCTGGAAACTGATAGAACATATGGTTTATGTTTCTGTACTGTTCTTTCCCAACTATCTGCTGCTGATGGTCACAGGAGACCTAGGCTAGGTAGACTTCTGGTCTGCCCTGATAGGGTTTTCTTGTGCCTTTTTATTAAGCGACCAGATTAATTAGAAGAATTGTAATATATTTCCTTGATATAAAGAAACTTTAACAGACACAAACCTCAGTATCGGAAGTTCCATCTAAACATGAGGAGGAACTTCTTCACTTTGAGGGTAGCAGAGCCCTGGCCCAGGCTGCCCAGAGAGGTGGTGGAGTCTCCATCCCTGACATTCAAAGCCTGCCTGGATGTGATCCTGTGTGACCTTTTCTAGGTGAGCCTGCCTTGGGCGGGGGGTTGGACTCGATGATCTTCAGAGGTGCCTTCCAGCCCCTATCATTCTGTGATTCTGTGAATTTATCCTGTGAAGGATAAATTTTTCACAATGCTCAGGTATGCTTAGTATCTCACACACAGGTGACACTTCAGTGAGACAAGCTGAATTGACTAGTATCAGGGTACAAGGAAAATCACAAAACTGACTTCAAGTCAAAACTAAAACTTAGCACAGACTCACTCCTGACACCATTTGCATACAAGTTAAAATGCATCTCATGCCTCTTTTCCTTCTGCAATCTGTTGCTCTTTACCAGATACCCACTAAGTGTGAGTCAGGCTGTGTCTGTGCTGATGGGCTGTATGAGAATCTGGATGGAAGGTGTGTTCCAGCTGAGGAGTGTCCATGTGAATATGGGGGTCTTGCTTATGGAAAAGGTGAACAGATCCAAACTGAATGTGAGATCTGGTAAGAATCACACAGTTTTCTGTGTTTCACTGAACCATACAGCTAGGTAACACACACGTTCAGTTGACAGGAGTGTAGGAAATGGAATCAGCTGAACAGAAGGAACACAGTGACAAAGCACAGAGCTGATAAAGAGAAGCTGAACAGTTGACAATAGATAAGTATAAATAAAAGTCATGGTGCTGTCTTTAAGGATAATTTCTGCCATCTGCCTATTCAGGAATCAAGGCACCCAGGAAGACCTGTAGCTGTAAACTACATAAGGTCAAGGATTAACAGCTTCACTTAAAAAAGATGAGAGCATGATCTTCCTTCTTTTCTGTAGATAAAATCAACAGTCTCAAAAGATCAGCCCTCCATCTCTTTAGTAGCATTCTCAAAGTGCTTTATTCCCTTTCCAGTTACTAATTTAGTATTAAAAAAACACCACCAGCCCCTAAACTACAGAGAACAGTGACATCTGTTCTCAGGAAGAGCAAAACTAAATGAGTTTTATATTCTTTCATGAAAAAAAAACAAAAAAGAAAAAGGATTTAAGATTTCTTCTTATCATGAATTAATTTTCTAGGCAGCCCCTAGCTGTTAGTTGTAAGTTCTTCCATTAATTGTAACTTGGTCACAGTGTACACAAGTCAATTAAATGACCATCTTGTCTATAAAAGTTCATATATATATATAAAAAAAAGCAGGTTAAGGTGGCACTCTTTGAAATCTGAGTACAGTTTCTCTTCTCACTCCCAGCACTTGCTCAAAAGGCAAATGGAAATGTGCTCAGAAATCTAAGTGTTCCTCCACGTGCAATCTGTACGGAGAAGGCCACATCACCACTTTTGACGGACAGCGTTTTGTATTTGATGGCAACTGTGAATACATATTGGCTATGGTAATGTGCCTCCTACTGCTTGTTTTGGCAGGATTGTAGCACCAAGAAATAGCTTGATTTAAATGGCAGATGAAGATATCTGAGAATGCATCTATATTTTTATATTTTCTGCTTATTTCAATACTTAAGATGAAAAAAGCTTTACTTCCGAAAACACATTTTTTTTTTTCCATGCAATTATAACCAATTTTATATTTAACAACATGTTGAAATAGTAATTGATAGGTATGCATTATGTAGCAGCCAACTAAGGGAAGTGATGTCAGTTTGACTACCAAATCCGAGCTTGTCATCTCCCAAAGCAGGCAGAATCAGTCATGACATATTTTATGCTTTCTTTACTTTTTTTATGCTTTTAAGTTGGAAGAGCCCAGCCACAGAGTCCATAGGGGTTTTGTGCTTTTTGTGCTTTGTTTCATTTTTTTTTAGGATGGCTGCAGCATTAATAGACCTGCTTCCTCTTTCAAAATTATTACTGAGAATGTTATCTGTGGGAAATCAGGGGTGACGTGCTCCAGATCCATCAGCATTTACCTTGGGGTAAGTTCTTCAATCTGCTGTTATCCAGCAGAGTTATTTTAAGCTCATGTTTGCTTCTCTTTCAGAAGCTTTAGCTGTGTCTCTGAAGTGGTGTCTTTAAGTGAAATTATGTGCTAAATCTAGAGCTTCAGTTTTAGCAGGAATTGCCATCAGTTGGGGTTTCTTTTTCTTTCAATTCTCATGTCAATTTTTCAGCCCCCAAACTTCTTGCTTACATAGAAGCCATAAAATTTTGAATGTCACTGACCCAGCAGTGAATTGTTCAGTCAAAAGATACCGATTTACACACACACACTAGACTCAGGAAAACAATAGCATAACATTGAGGAACTCTCATCACGGATGATGAGCAAAATCTCTCCAAATTCATCTAAGTCCAGGTAATATCTACAATTCAAAACATATCCAGATCTTACCTGAGATATATCCATGAAACTACAGCAATGAGCAGTTATCCTCATTTCCACTGCTGTGCGACAGCTTCCAAAATCGGTTAAGTTTTGCTGTTCTCAGTTTTATGGGACAGTAATGCCCAGCAGTATCAGATCATCTCATAGTTCTTTATTTTCTGAAACAGAGAAGGACATGAGATTTTATCCCCAGGAACAGTTACTACAAGCAGCACACACTTGCCACATCACTGACTAAATACTGACAGATTCAGCTGGTCAGAGCTGTGGTGAAAAAGTTTGTTTGCTTAGGATCCAGTCTCATAAGCGCATGCTCTGGACAAACCTTTCTGTTGATCCAGACATTGAAACACTTTACCTGACTGCCATCACTTTTCAAAATATGAGGGAATGTCCTCTGTGGGAGCACAGCGTCCGATCTTCAGCATTGTGCCATAGAGTAAATAACACATGGAAATGTGATAAGTCATAACATCCAGATGATTTTTCTTCCAGAATCTGACAATCATCCTGCGAGACGAAACCTTTACTATTTCTGGGGAAAATCCTGGAGTACAATATAAAGTGAAAAATAACTCCCTTCACCTGATGTTTGATGTCATTATCCCAGGAAAATACAACATGACCCTTATCTGGAATAGGCACATGAACTTCTTCATCAAGATCTCCAGAGAAACACAGGTACTGCACAGTAGCTTCCCCAGTAACCTGTCCTTCAGTTCAGGTTGAGTGGCACATTTGATGATGGTTGCTTTGACTCCCTATGATGGCAAAGGTTTTTCAGAGATCATAGATTTTTTTTTCAGTTGGAAAAGACCTCTAAGATCATTGAGTCCAACCATTAACCCAGCACTGCCAATCCCATCAGTAAACCATGTCCCTCAGCACCACATCTACACAGCTTTTAAAATACTTAGGGGGTGGTCACTCCACCATCTCTGAGATGCTGCTAGCAATTCATTTTCATCACTGTCTCCAGACCAGCAGAAATATTCACTACAGTCTGATTTTTAAGTGGTTAGCCTACTGCATTCAGGCAATTTTTGAGCTAAGTGCATGTATTTTATACAACTGCATGGTTGAATCTGATCTCTGGACGATGACTGTTTACAGTTTAGAGAAGAGACTCATTCCTCCACCGATGAACAGAACCTCATGGACAAGATGCCAGGAATACAGAGAGTGTGTGTAGATCACAAGCGCTACTGGAGTGCAGGAAATGTTCAGAAATTGGAAGGGAAGGAGAGTAGCTGTAACTCACTGAACCCACACTGCTGCTTTCATTCCATCTAGGAAACTATATGTGGTTTGTGTGGGAACTACAACGGCAATATGAAGGATGATTTTGAAACTCGAAGCAAGTATGTAGCATCCAATGAATTGGAATTTGTCAACTCTTGGAAGGAGAATCCTCTCTGCGGAGATGTATATTTTGTAGTAGATCCCTGCAGCAAGAACCCTTACCGTAAAGCATGGTCAGAAAAGACATGTTCCATCATCAACAGCCAGGTCTTTTCTGCCTGCCACAATAAGGTAAGAATTGATTTGGCCTTCTTAGTTTTATTTATAAGCATAATCTGTGTTCTTCCAAAATGCTCAGACTCCAACGCTTGTTTTTCTCTTTCCCAAAATGTTTTAATAAAAAAATACATGAAATGCTTTATGGCTGTGCGTTACTAAAATATATGTGAAATGTTTTTTGTCTCTCATTTATGTTAATCTTCATCCTTTTTTTTTTTTGCATTTCACCAGCCTTTCTGAAAGCACAAAAGCTAAGTATGGCATTAACTGAGGAGTTAAAAATATCAGAGCGAAAAAAGAGTGAAGGCTTCAGTATCAGAAATTAGTCAGTCTGTTGATGATGCCTGATATGGATCAATGCACTGGTTGCTCCTTTGTTAGAAAACTAAACTTGAGAAAAGCCTCAAAACCCGTGTTATCATCAGTAGATCAACAACATCACTTAGAAGATGCAGATCAGCCCAAGAGCATATCATCAACCCTTTTCTTTATTATCCAGGGAGGGTGCACAGCTGGTGCTGTGGATAGGAAAGGGGTCATGGGGTTTTTTAGCTGACTATACATAATATGTTCAGGACTGGTATGAATTTTCCAACGCAGGTGAATCGTATGCCCTATTATGAGGCCTGTGTTCGAGACGCCTGTGGTTGCGA
The DNA here is from genome assembly GCA_027560015.1 of Chloroceryle amazona. Classification (NCBI taxonomy): domain Eukaryota; kingdom Metazoa; phylum Chordata; class Aves; order Coraciiformes; family Cerylidae; genus Chloroceryle; species Chloroceryle amazona. The sequence goes on from JANHFX010015900.1 coordinate 45,458, forward strand.
CATCGGAGGGGACTGCAAATGCATGTGCGATGCCATTGCTGTGTATGCCATGGCATGCTTAGAGAAAGGCATCTGCATTGACTGGAGGACCCCCGAGTTCTGCCGTAAGTTGCTTTAGGCTCTCTTTAAACAGCTTTAAGAGATTATTATTGTTACTGTGAGCATATTAATATGGCAACATTGGTAATCGCTTAATAAGCAGCTCCTAAGTTGTATTTTCTCTATGGGCAAAGAGTTGACTGGAGTCACCTGGCTTTTGAAAGGTGTAGTTTTCAGTTGTACTAAATTAACTAGAATGTTACATCTCTTTTTACCATGGAGTAATGAGAGACAAAATAACGTGGTCACAGAAGGCAGAATGTTTCTTCTGCTGACACTATATAGTGAACTGCCAGTTTGTCAGCAGAGGGAGTATGAAATTGTAAAGAAATATGTTTCATTTTAGCCCTGATGAAACCACCCTCTGTGCGGATGTCAGGGAAATAAAGACAGCTGTGTTGGCTGGAACACTGTAAAACAGGAAAAAGATATCGAGGTCTTCCAGAACACTGTATATGGAGGGAAAAAAAAGAGGATGAGTGTGCTATAAATCAATGCTAGAGTTGTCATCTTTTTGGTTTCTTTTCAACATTTTGCTGTATTATGCAGTTAAGAAGGTGGAAATGCCTGAGCAGTGCATTTGTAAAAAAGAAACTGACTTCAATGGAGTGGAAATTTCAATTTCCATCAGAAGTTACTAACTTCGGTGACCAAATTTCTGATTCAAACTGGTTATTAATTTTGTCCTCCCTTTGAAAACAACAAGCCATTAATTTGAGAACTTCTGATTTCTCTCTGCCATTTGCCTTTTTCAGCTGTCTATTGTGAGTATTACAACTCTCACAAAAAACCAGGAAGCGGTGATGCTTATTCCTACAACTACAGAAATGACAACTGCACCTGGCACTACAGACCTTGTAACTGTCCAAATCAAAACTACAAATATGTCAACATTGAAGGTAATGAGCTCTGTCGGTGTGAAACAGGAATCAGGAACACAGCATTTCTTTTCAATGCTGTTTTCAACTCAGTCACACCACAGTTAAAGGACAGCACTCAAATCGATGCTATCTTTGAAGCAGCTTTGCTGAGCTTCACCTTACTACTACTGCTTTAAATACATGAGCAGTTCAGTACAGTTACTCCATTGAGCTTTATATCGAGCTCAGCCTGTCTTGAAGGGAAATTCTCTGGCTTGCACCTAATTAAAAGGATACATCATATTTAGTTAAGAAAATATGTGGACAGAGCAGTTAATACTAGATAAAAGGAAATAGTTGGAGAAACCCCAGAATTACCACCTAGGCAGACCCTTCTTCTGAGGATGGCATTGCAAATGCTTGCCTGAATAAATGATGTTGCATCAATATGTTTTTTTAATAAGAGATATTAGATTATAAATAGCACCAATTCAGTGCTGTTCTCTGAGAAAGATAAAACAACCTTCTCTTCCACTTTTTTCCAGGCTGTTACAACTGCTCTCATGATGAATACTACGACTACGAGAAGGAAAGATGCATGCCATGTGGTAAGCAGCAATCTAGATACTCACACTTTTTCTCCACAGTAACTGGAAAACAATGCTAAACATTTTAATGTTGTCAAAGTGTTTTTCCTAGTACATCAACTCAACTAGTGAACTCAGTTTCATATAAAAAACCAATTCCATTATCCATGAAAAGTTGCCCTTATGCATAAAAATCATAAGAAAGGTAGCAACAACTTACTCAGCTTCATTATTATTACAAGATGCATTGATTTCTTTGCCACTGTTTGATTTTTTTGCCATTGCTTATATGACATTTACCACTGAAATACATAACATTAAGCATTTTCAGGAATATCTCACTAATTAACACAATCCTTTGAATCCCATCTGAAATTTGCATTCTTTGCGATATTTTAATATGCTTTCATTGACCAACTTAACCTGTTCTACCTTTACACAGCAGGACATGAAATCACTACTACCACCCCTGAAACATCTCCACCTTCAACAGGTTAGTTTACATAGTTGACCCAACTAGTACTTACTAATGTATGTCCTGATACTCCTTTTTGAGTGATGTAGTAGCATCACCAATTTCACATGCATAAGATGCAATAATGAATAAGTTGGTATCATAAATATCACAAAAATTTCCCCAGAAATACTTGTTAGAGATCTTAAGAAAAATATTTACTGAGAGAACAGTTTTTCATGAGCATACTTAGGCACATCCAGATCTCGCTAATGAAGTGTCTGTGCTACTGAATAAGGACTTTTGTCTTGTCTCTGATGGGCAGTGGGATCGAGCACACCCTCAGCAACTTTGCAGACACCAAGCTGGGTGGTGCGGTTGACACATCTGAGGGACAGAGGGACTTGGGCAACTTTGAGAAGTGGGCCAATGTGAACCTCATGAGGTTCTACAAGGCCAAGTGCCATATCCTCAACCTATGTTGAGGCAACCCATCAAAAAATAATTTTCAATTATATAGGTATATTAAAAACAGATTATCAGGAACTATCTCTTAGTCTTTAATTTTGATTTTTTTTCCTCTTAGTAACAACAGTGCAGCCTAAAGTAACAGGAAGCTCTACCACAAGCACCATACAAATAGTACATGGTGCTTCTTCTTCTGCAGCTACTGTATCAACTGAGACTACAAATCCAACAATAACCTCAAAAATCACAATTCCCCAAACTTCACCATCATTGCCTCTTGTCACAATAGAGTCAACAACTGGTAGGTTTTTCATGTTACTGTCTAAAATAAACTATAGTAAACCCACTCTATGCGTAGTGGAGATACCAGTCTAGCAGGGAAGTGCTACAAGCTGTCTCAATAGCCAAGGGTAAGACCAAACCATGAAGCAGGCAAAGAACACTTCCAGAAAGGAGTTTGTAAACCAGAAACGTTCAGAAGTGTAGATCAAAAGTGCATGGAAAAAGAAAGAATATAGACTCTAGGTTAAAAGTGCAACCAAAAATCACTGCGTGGCTCACTTGAGAAGCACATTAGAAGTTCTATAAGCGGTGAACTAGCTCAGCTCCGGTTGGGTTTATTAGCTCAGCTCCAGCCTCTTCACAACTGGTTCAGTCATAGTGAAGGAGACTCCAACTTGTTAACTCTGAAAAATGTAAGCAGGCTCCAAATCAGAATCACAGAGGCATCAATGCAGCAGCTTTGTCTGGGGATCTAGTGTCCTGCTCTCAGGAGGATGACTCCTCCAAAATAAACTACTTTCTGATTCTATGGCTTGTGGAGACTCATAACAACATGTAGCTTCCCTCAACATGCACTTCAGCTAATGAGCCATCCTGGACTCGGACTACTGGGGAAAGCAGAGTTAAAAAGAGGTCCCACAGGAGTCAAAACACAACTTCAAAGGCGGCCATTGTAAAGATGGCTTGCGCACTGGGACAAGGAAGTCCTGTAGTGGGATGTTATTTAGCTTTGTAATACAAATTACAGGAAGCTGAAACTGTGGCTGATTTGGAACATAAGAATGGGCAATGAAGTTGTCGTTTGGGCAAAGCCCAGACAGACTTAGCTACTACCTGACAACAAAGCTAACGTCTTAGAAAAATTATATTAAAATAATCCAATACAGGAAAAATACTGAAAATGAGAACAAAGAAAGATAGGAGAGAACAGAAAACAAATATGAGTAGAGAAACATTTGGCATGCTTGTGAGAATGTGAATACAAGCAATTACGCAGATGTTTTGGTCTAGACCCAGCCAGGAGCTGAGCACCATGTGGTCACTCTCTCTAACTCCCCTCTTCCTCCTGGTGGGATGGGAAGAATAGGGAGAAAACCAAAACCTTGTGGGCTGAGATAATGAAAATTTAATAGAATAAAGCAGCAAAAGAAGAAACAACAGTAATAATAATAATAGAAATGAAACAATATATAAAGCCAGTGGTACAGAATACACTGAACCGCCTGGTCCTGTGCTGAAGGCCCCATGCCAGAGACTCACTCAGCCTGCCCAGCCCACTCTCCAGCTTTACATAATGGACATGAGCTCAGTATGGTTTCAAATATTCCACTGGCTGGTTTGGGTGTCTGTCCTGGCTGTGGTCCCCTCATGGCTTCTGGTAAAAATTAACCCTATCCCAGCAGAACCTAGGATACCAGAAAATACTCAACAGATCAAGGGTGACAACTGGGTCCCTAGACTATGTGTATCTTCTTTATTACTCAATTACTTGATAACTCATATTATATTATTTACCTTTACTCCAAAAGAACATACAACATCAATTTTCATCACACCAAACATGACTACAACCATCACTACCCCTTCCATACCTACCTCAACAAGAACCACAACCACTAAACCAAAGGCTACACTTGTTACCTCATCAACTGCTGCTTCAACAGAGACGGAACAAGTAGCGTTCACGACACCACCCTTCGAGACCACTATCAAAAGGGGAACGACAACCACTTCAATACCAACTCAAACAACATCTCACATCACAACTTTCAGCAAGCCTCACCTATCAACAGTAGGTAAATATCAGTTTTTGATATTCACCAGGTGAAGCCATCACTCACAGGACACATGCCAAGCATTCCTACTGATCATGTTAACATTGCAAATATATAGAAAAGGACGTCGATAACAGAAGAAGTGTGATAAAAATGGAATTTATGTGTCTTGTCAACGGAGCAAGCATCTGACATCCAAATATCATCTCAAATCTAACATCTCTTTTTGAGGCCATACTCTATGCTTCCTCCAAATTTAGACACAATTTCTCTGTGCTTCAAAGCAAGTTCTTGAAAACTCCCAAATGGTGGAATATGTGTTCCACTTAGCCTTTGTAACAAACTCTTCCAAAAATAAATATTAAGCCAAGGAAATTAGACTTCAGGATGTCAGGTACTCCACATGTGATCAAGGAGAGTCTCTTCTGAAGCCCTATGATAATGTCAACTGCCAGGTTAGCAACTGACACCACACCCAGAGGCTGGGACAGGGTGTGGGGGCAAGTCTACTGTAGTGGGAGGGCAGATGTACACTCTGTCTCATCCCAGGTGTCTCCCCCATACAGTACTGTTGGGGTGCACATATCTGGGTCTTCTTGTGCCAGCAATTACAGCTTCCTCTGAGAAAGTATCCCAGCCCAGTTTAAGTAGGAACCTTACCAGCTCCCAACCATTACTAATGCCCATCCTTCCTTGCTTTACAGAGAGTGTGGGAACCCAGGAAACCACTCTACAACACCAAGTCTCAGTAGGTAAGAGGAAGCTGAGAGATGCTCCTAACCTAATATTCTGCTTCAGTCACCCCAGCTTTTCCAGATGATGTTCTTGCCCACTCTGGAATGCCTTGAAGGGGAGACATGCACCTCTAGAGAGGCTTCCTCCTCTCAGGAGCTCCAGGAAGAGACAGGGAGTGCTAAATTGTCAGAGGGCACCCTTCAGACCCAGTTCTTGCCCCCCCCCCCTTTTTTTTTTTTTTGAGGGGGTGGGGGAAGAGACATTGTGGGGCACCCTTTTCTCCTTTTTGCTCAGTAAGACTCACTTGGATTTGGTCCTGCCTGTCTTATCCCCACCCATACCCTGGGGCTTTTGCCTGGGAATTGCCCGCTGCCTCTGCGTCCCCCTCTTGCACTGCCACCCTGAACCAGCCATTGCTTTTGTCTCTGCAGTCACCCAGAAAATATTAACAGAGCCACAGCAGCAGCTCAGCACGCAGAAGACCACCCCCATGACATCCACCAGCAGCCCAGAAGTCCCACTGACAAGGATGTCTCCAAGCCCTAGCTCTTTACCTGCCACCTCAGTCTCATCTACTTCTTCCCCTTCCTCAACTGTGTCCTCAACACAGCTGAGCACATCACATCCTGGTAAGGCTCCCTCCTGCCTTTCCTGCAGCTCTGCCTGCTCCTTCCAGCTCCCACCATTCTCTCCTAAGCAGCACATCCCACACAGGCTTCACTTCTGGTGTTTGTTCTCAGTTCCTACTGCTCTTGCCATGGGATTCCTGAGGCCCAGACAGGTCCTGGGACTGTCCCCCACATCACCCTGACTGCACCCTTCTCCCTTGCCACTACTTCAGGGGTTCAGTTCTGGGGCACAGGCCTTTATCAGGATACAAACATCTGTGAGTTCCTGCCCTACAATTACCAATCAGAGACAAGCTAACACAGACTCCCTCCCCTTACAGTGCTGCCCTGAGAATGCACAGCGTAGTGAACAGAAGACAGTGAAACTGGAAACTCATCTCCAGGTTACACCTCAGGACAGTTTTGGGTGAGGGACATAACACAAGGCATGCTCTCTGTCCAAAGGATGCCCAAGGCCTGGCACACTCATGAAAGTGTGGGACAACAGGTGTCACCTCCTCGGCCAATGCTGACCCTGGGTGCAGAAGAGTCACCAGCAGTGACTCTGGTGGGAAGGTGTACACAACTCCACGCTGAAGTTCTCTCACTTAGACCCATCAGGCTCCACTTACCTGGGTTGGCTTGGTGTTGAACAGGACAGCCTCCTTTGAGAAGATGACACAACATGCTTTGCCTAGAATCCTTCCCAAGACTCAACCATTCTTTTCTCCCATCCCTTTTTTGTAGCAAGGGAGCCAGCCAGAGATAAGACTCCAACTAGTAAAATAGTAACAGGTGAGTGCTCTGGTCAGGAGAGAGTAATAGTCATCCATGGCCAATGCCTGTCCCTTCAGGAGCCTCGGTTCTCCCATGGATTCTTTCCAGCTCAGTCTGCAGCAGGCACATTGTAGACTACATGTCAATCAGTGCATCCCACATGAAAATAGAGATACCTCTTACCATCTCAAGAGCTCTAGGAAAACAGAGAAAAGTTGCTAGAGGACATCCTTCAAAACTATCACAGGCTGCAATTCTCAGAAAAAGCAGGATGGGATGGGAGTTACTGGGGCGTCATGGACCCAGCAAGAACAAGTGGGATGCAATGACATCTTCGTTGCCCATACTGTAGCACAAAACTTCTACACCAAACAGCCCACATCAACCTATCTTAACCAGTCATCCTTAGTTACCCTGTGCTTTCCTCCCGGCTGCCACCACACACAAAAAGACAATTGTGCCACACATTTTGCCACCTCTGACCACACAGAAAACAACCACCACCTCTTCCACTACCAGCACCTCCAGGACTACTGTCCAGCCCAGTTCATCCTGTTTGTGTGGCAAGATTCTGCCTCTCTTGAATGTCCCCCCAGCCCTGGGCTGCTGCCCACCTCCTTCACCTTCTCCTCTTGCCCTCACCCTCAATGGGTCTGTCCTTTCCTCCCAGCAGCAGTCACACATACAGTGACAACTGTGACGCACATTGTGCCACCTCTGACCACGCAGAAGACCACTGCCACCATCTCCACCACCAGCACCTCCAGGACCACCGTCTCCAGAGAGGCCAGCCCTGCTAGCAGCACAGAAGTCCCTCTG
>JANHFX010015903.1:0-27459 GCA_027560015.1 Chloroceryle amazona
TCTCTTCTCTTCTCTTCTCTTCTCTTCTCTTCTCTTCTCTTCTCTTCTCTTCTCTTCTCTTCTCTTCTCTTCTCTGTTTTAAGTCATACTGGTTTTTCTGGCAGCATTGCATGCAAGTTGCACAAATTCCCAGCTTCTGAAAAGTGGGACTGAGAACTAAGGAAGGTACTTGGTGAGGGTCTAAAAAAATACCTAGATATACACCATCCTCTGATTGCCAGTTCCTCTTTTAATTCACCAAACCTTCAACTCAGACTTTAGTCTCTTCAGTGCCTTTAAAAATATCACTCCTCAATGCTTTAAAAATTATAGCCTGTGTGCTTATTTAAAGACATTCTTAATATGTTGCTTAAAACTTTACAGGAAAAATATCTCATTAACATCTTAGTACTAAAAAACCATTACAGGCATTTCCAGTTGCTGTAACTGGCAACCATGTTGACACTTACTTCTATTATTTTTTTGAGTAACAGAAACAAAAATAAAGGTAAAATTATAGCTTCCTTCATAGTCTCAGGATTTCTACCTTCTTAAGTTATTTGGGAGAGGAGGATGAAAAAGGACTAAGGAGCAGAGGAAAAATACAAAGAAAGAAGACCAGTGCAAATATAAATATTAGAACAACAAACCTGGACAGGTACAGTTTGTTCAGAGAATACAGAACTGTCTTAAAAGGATGCTATTACTCACGTTGCCTTCCAAAAGCTCTTCCAAAGAGCAACCTCGATGCGACTGCTGGTATTTTTGTTGAAAAAGTTTTCCATCAAACACTTTCCAAGGCATCAAATCCTCCATTCTGAATGGAAAGCCACAGGCACTATTGGCCATGAGCAAAGTTGCGAGGCCGCGGACAAAGACAGCACCAAGATGTACAGCTCTGGAGTCCACTTGCAGAAGCTGTTACAACCACAAAAATAGAAGTGGGCAATAGAAGCAAACTTATCACCACATATAACCAAGTGAACAGCAGAGCAAATGAGCAACAGTCCCAAAACTGTGACAGTGATGGTCAACTACTGCACGGTAGAATTCATCACAGGGTTCTGCATCTAGTTTTATTCAATAAAGTGAAGGAAGGGAAGTTAGTTTTAATAAATACAGCATCTGACTCAACATTTTAAGACAGATACATTCAGAATTAAACCAAAAAGAAATGGCTGTTCCCCGTGGTATTTCTCAAGCATTAGCAGCTCCCCAGAAAAAAAAAATAAATCTCTAAGTGGAATGCAGAATGTGAACTGGGAGTGTAAAATGATGTGTACAGTGATCCATTGACCTTCCAGAGTTTCAGCAACCGGGAAATGTTACAGCAATTAAAGATAATTTAAATTATATGATGTGACAGAACAAAATTTATTGTGTCTAGGCTTTTACTTTAAATGCTCTAACATTTCCTATGACTGTAGTCTGAAAGTCAAATTATTTCACTTCAACATGGATGTCTCCAGAAGAAATACTGGAATGGTATGACAGCATCCAGAAACCACAAACTGAGAAACTCAACGAGACAATTAAAACTCACGGCAAAAATAATGGGTGAATTTAACATCCTGCTGGGGCAGAGCATAACAAACTACGAAAGCCTTGAATTCAGTATGAGGAAACTGTGATTTTAAGCATTGCATTAAACATACAAATCTCCTCAGTGGGGAATGCCTTTTCCTGAAGCAGTCTGTCAGGACCATAACAGGGATTCATAACAGTGTGGCCATCAACACTGCAATCCATGGCAGCTGCTGTACCCTTGCAGTAGAGTTTTCCTTCCTAAATTAGACCACAAATGGAATATCATCCCAAATATTCCAGATCAGAAAGAAAAAGTGTGGCTCAAATTTGTCTTAGCCCTAGCTCCTGGTTGTCTGAAATGCAGTGGAAAGGGTTGGTCCATTATTATTAACAAGAACAATGCCTTACATCTTGAAAGATTCCCAAAAGACTTAAAGGTATGCACATCCACCACCAGTGCCCTCTTCAAAAAATGACCAGTAACAGCAGACAACACAAAATTCTCTACCAATGGATCACAACTTTCTCTTCCCTAAGGTCCATGTAATTAAAAAGGAAACCTTTGCTGGCTACAAAGCTACTTCCAAAGGAGATAAACACAATAAATCATTTGGAGAATATAGCTAGAACCCGGTCAAAGACTTGGGTTTTCTGTGTTATTATTCAATGAGCTGAAGTCTGTTGCATAATCTGACCCCTGAAGCAGGGTTCTGTTAAAACTGACTTGAGGATATGAGGAATACCTCCACTGGCTGCTTTTTCTGCAGTGCAAAAGCAAAAGAGGACCTAGAGATAAGGATGCAGGCAAAAGATACCAGGCAAGGTGGTCCAGAGCCCTCTGGGAAGAACTTTTGTCTCTAGTGAATCCTGGAAAGACATCAAGCTGGCCACCAAGGCACAAACCCACCATGACACTACTCAGTTCTAGAAGCTCACCCACTATAGACAACTGGAGACAATCGCTGACATCCAGAAGATGCAGACAACACAAGCTAATTTGAGCAGTCATTTAGAAACTGAAAGGCTCACCCTTTTCTGATGGTGACACGTCATACTTGAGTAAGGGAGACTTTCCCTCCTTCCTTTAAAATAGAAGAATTGGATCAGGCTCTTGGAAGTTAACTGCCTCCAGATGTAAGCTCTCATTTTGCCAGCTGAGACTAGTGACTACATGCACACTCATCCCTCTCTTGCTCTGGCAAGTAAAGTAGGGTTTTGCAGACCATTTAACGATGCTGAAAGGTACCTGAAAGGTGGTTTGAGTGAACCAGCATTATTTGTACTGGAGTAGACTGTAAAAGTGCACAGAGTTATGTTGCAGCTGAGAGATTCCTATATTGCACTAACAAGACTGTTTCTGCTCACCAGATCAAATCTTAAGACCTGCTAAGGAAATGAGTCCACATCATTACAACCTTTAAAACTGAATCTGCTTGGTTTGTTATCACCAAGTATAATTTGATGAGTGGGAAGTACAAAGAATACCACCAATAGTCTTTTGATCATAGATCAGAAAATGCTTTCAAAACCAGAGGGAAACTCCCTGTCATACAAATCAGTATCTCCTGTCACTGAGTTACAGCAACATCAAGAGATTTAATTCTTGAAAACAAACTTTCATAGAGAAGAATAATAATAATAAAAAATATTTAAGCTGCTGAAAATAAAAGAATAAATGCTGTGATCTGCAGCAAGCAATTTCCCATATCCTAATTTAACAGCTATGAACCATATGACTATTAATTCATAACCTTTTGTCATGTAGTGACATATAAGCTTTTACTGTCCTTTTTAATTGCACTGGTACCAAGGATGTAGAACAGCTGGCAGAAGAGAATAGCAATGCTATATGTGAATGCTGGATGCCAGCTGGCCATCAATCTTAAAATAAAGCTCTTATATCTTTATTTTACTCTGACCACTCTAAGCATATAGCCAACACATCCAAGTGATTAACCTAACTTACGTAAGCACAACCCAAACGTACACGTATTTGCAGAATAAATGTCTAAACAAGAATGTGAGGTTTTGCTTTTGATGGTGATGCATAAAAGAGGCCTTTGGGTGTTGTATCAAGCTGGAGATGAGTGTAGTACTGTCACTGATGTAGAACACTTCACTGTCGAGGGATATTGATCCAGAACTTCCCTAAAGTACTGAAGTATGGGTGCGTGGGGTGATGTGGGGGTATCAGGTTTTTCATGGAAGGCAATATTGGCAGGACTAAGGCAAGAACTATCAACAGTGATTTCTTTATTTTACTAAGACATTCACTAAAGGGTAGCTTCTACTTTCCATGTCTGGCAAGGAAAACCAAAGAAAACGAAAGCACAGGGAGTCTGTAACAATGAGCCTGTGCACATGGCAAACCACAGGCTTGCTTTGCCATGGGAATGCTCACGGCCACTTGGTGTCTGCAATGCAAAGACGTCACGATGAGGAGAAGTGGAAAATTCCAAAAGAAAAGAAGGCTTGCCTTCCAGGGCATTACACCCTAGAGATTACTTCTGATTGGAAATAGTGTCTGTTCTTTTTACTATTTTTATAAACTCAGGATCCCAGTGAAGCATGTGAGATACACCCCTGTGATTCTGCTGCTGCTCCTGCCACCAGCTGATGCCATTTGTGTGAGAGAGACAGGGAGTGCCTGAGAACTGCTCCTCCTGCACCAGCTGCCTGGGCTGTGGCCCTGCTGCTGCTCCTGCCAGTAGCATCTCTCAGCATTTGGGGGAAACGATGACTTTCCCTCTGCCAACGTTAACTAAAGACTGAGAAGAGAACTCAAGAGTTCACAGACCTCTAGTATCACTGCAGCAGAGGTTACTGATCCCCTATTTAGAGGTCTGAGCCAAACTAGGTGAGCTCACTGGAAGAGAGAAGTGCTACAGCACCCACGCCACTTGTGTATAATGTCTTTTTCTTACACTTTGAGCAATGCCTTTGCTAGAAAGGCCACCACAATGGGCTTATGTCATGCCTTTTGCTGCTCTAGAAACACGGGGGTTTAGCCTACGGACCACAAGTTCAGGCTGATCTCTTTGCACTGGGTCAGTGCATCCTCACTGACGACAGAAAGAGGTTTTGCAAGAAGGGAAGTGTTTGCTCACAGGAGTTTGCAAACCTAGACCCACAGACCATCTATCTTGCTGAAAAGTTTTTACTTACAGGAAGAAAAATACACAGTCCCTGTAGATGAAATGCAAATTTCCAGTTCAAAATGCATCTAATAAAATAATAAAATGAGGATGTAAAAATACCTTCATGATTTAAGGAAATACTACTAGTCCTCTGAGTCTTCTTTGTGTATTCAGAAGGGATTTTTTTGATAGAGGTGTACACTTTATCTAATGCACTTTGAAAGCTGTAAAAACTATTTGCAGGACCATACTAAAAAAAATCCCACAACTCCTTCACCACTCTGCTCTATGGAATTTAGAAGGTTCAAATTCCATTAGAAAGGCTAAAGAGGTTCTATGGCACTTGAAATGTGAGGGCAAGTATCTGAATGTGCCAGATGGCAGACAACACTCAAATGAAGGCCAGAACTGTGCCCACCAGCAAAGCTAACTCGCTTATCTTCACTTCTAGAAACCAAGGAGAAAGGGAAAGATATGGGAATAATTCTACAATTCTTTACTTGTGTTACTTTACATGTCACCTGTATCTCAATGCATTAAGCACTGGATTGAAATGTAAGATTTTCAGCAACATTCTGGGGACACACAATTGAATTTTTAAAAAGTGGATTAATAATTGTTACTTAAAGTTGTTCTTATGCATTTAATTTCTTTCCTAATCCCTTGCCTTCTTCCTGTGGTTGAGCTGAATACAGAAGATATGACTATGGCTAACATTTTGAAATACAAATTTCAAAAGAAATAACTTAAAAAATACCTAAGTTATTCCCCCTTCCCCTCTCCTGAAAAAGAATATATCCATTTCTATTATAAAAAAGAAAACACAATCAATACTCAAAGACAGGTTAGTATTTCCTCATTTCTATTTAAAATTAATCAATTGAAGAACAATTATTAAAATCAATTTGACCCATGCATTAAACTGCTTGGAATTCAAGTGATGGTGATCAAAATCTGAGGACTTTCCTAGTTTAACAGGTTCTTTTTAAACCCATTTGAACTCAGTCAGTATATTATCAGTATGCTGCTTCTTCATTACCTCCCCCAAACCCATCCGTATCTTAACGGATCAAGTATTTTACCATAGGCAACTTATGCTTGAGCAATAAAGGCTGCAGGTAGATCCTATCTCAGGAACTTTTCATTAGCTTTGCCTGGAAGAGGTAAGGCACATTTTGTTCCAAATGTAACAAGATGAACTGTCAGCTGATGACAACTTCACTAAAGTTAAATCCTCTGCAATGGGAAGGAACAGGAAACAATTCTTTCAAATTAAAGACAGAACTCTTTCTTGAATTCCATTTTTTTCTGCCTTCAGCTATGAGTATAGATTCCCAGTGTGAGTTGTCAAAAGATGCTAAAACCCCTGTGCACTGGAACTATAGGCTCTGTTCCTGAGCAAGGATCACCTAAACTGGTGCAATGGCAGTAAATTTAAGGAGTGTTACCCTAGAGAGATGGGCTCTACGTTTACTTGACATCAGTCAGCTTTAAGCAAGAGGTTGCTGTGAGTGTAGTACATCACCTGCTTCCTCCACCGGTCAAACTGAGGGGGGAGAGAAGCACCAGTATTTTGAAAACATGTCCAAGGTTTATTCTGATAAAAGATTATGGCTTAAATTAAGCTCTTCCTGCTTAACCAAGGTGTGTGCAAAGGAAAATGGGGATTGAAAAGAGATCTTATGAGGGCATCTGCTGCAACAGAAAGTAGAAGAACCAGTTTTTAAACACTTCTAAAGGATTCACAGTAAATATTTAGCAGTAAACAACCCAATTGTTTAGTGTTTATATGTTGAGGAAGTTTATTTACTGAGTTTTATCAGGAGTTTGATGTAAAATGATACCTCTCTGTGGAACAACACTGTTATTTACATTAAGCCAGACACTCCAATAAAGTCAATCCAGAAAAAGCTTTAAAATTGCTTTTACCTTTAAGCACCCTACAAAAGAATACAGCAGCACAACTGCTGACCGACCTGCAGATAAAAATCTCCTTCAGTTCCAAAAATACTGCTTCTCAGTTTTTTGTTTAATTTTCAAAAAATATTGGCATTTATCTGAGCTCTTAATCATACCTACAACAAAACCCAGCCTAAATGACATTTCTGGGATGGTGAATGTCACCAATTAAAAAGATTAGTCCCTTCAGCCTATTTGTACACAGTTATGTAATGGACAGCACACTAGCATTTGCAAAAAAAAAAAAGATTAAAAGAACATTACTTGTCTTAGTTCAGCCACAACAGCTCAACTCTGATCTAAATAATTACTGGGCAATTGACAGTCCACAATACATGTGACATTTACAGAACATTCCCTTAAATTTGGAATTAGAGTCATCAGGCTAACTCTTCTACAACAGTATTATTTAGAGTGCCTTCCCCTTCTCCCTAGCTGCCTCTTTAAAACAATCAGCAGGACCTTGCTTCTTTCAGAGACTCCTACACCTCTGTCAAATGTGGCTGAAATTAGCCAATATATTCAAAAGTTATTAGGGGACATGAAGAAAAATTAAAAAAACATACAAGAGGTCACTTCTCTCCCTTAGTTCCAGTAAGTCTTTGAAGATTAAACTTCTTCCACTCCTTTACTTTCTCCCACTCACTACAGAACTCTGTATTCTACTCTAAACTGAGCAGCTCCTTCTCCAAAATCTTACAAAGGAGAGGCTTTATTTGCCACCACCCGTGTCTTGACCACACTCCTGATCTAAAGTCCTTATCCACACCTTGCCCTTTGTTTAATCATCGGACTGGCCCACGGGACAATGTTTTAGGAGTAAAAATTTTGCCACCAACCCAACTACTCAGCAGAGTGTGTTTGGCTGCTGCCTTTGGTAAGGCAGAGAGTCCTTTCACAGCCACACACTATACTGCCATAGGACAGCTGCTTATGCATGGACCTCCTCACTCAGTGTGCTGCTGGCTGGTGGCCTGTCTTGGGGATGGTTTTTTTTTCCCAGTGTACTACTAGAAGACCATTGCTGTGGATTAAGACATCACTGTGACTACAAAGAAATCTGAAGCCCTGCAGATTCCAGAAACATTATGATAAAGATCATTACTAAAGTCATGACTGGTATACAAGCTCTTCAGGTAAAACTGTCACTGAACCAAGATGATTAGTATAGAGAATTTCAGGAGAACAAATACTGTTTGTCAGTGTAATATGGGTTTTATTGTTTCTTTTTTTTTTTCTTTTTTTCCTCCTAGGGCTTCTTTGTATTACAAAGCAGCTGCACAATAAGACTGTTGATACTACAGTTTACCTTTTGAAGTGATATGGTCAAAGGTAAACAGTTCTGGTTAAGGAATTTTCCAGGTGTTAAGTCCACAGGTTCAAAAAGAAAAGAACTGGTCTGTTTCTGCTTCATGCCAATCCCACCGTGCAAGACAAATCAAACCATGAATTGATGCAGCAGTATCTCAGATGACCTATGAAAGGAACTGCCAACCTGCAACCTGCGGTCAGGTACGTTCAAGAGACTAGGAAGTGATTTGCAATTAAGCTGCAACAGAGCTTCCAGAACACCTATTTCATTTGGAATGGAAAACCGCTACGCACAGCTTGGAAGTTGCTACCTCGGTGCTTCAGTCAGCTCTGGACTCTTTGCTGATGAAATAAGCATTTACAGATACAACACAGAATTGTATCATTTTGCTAAAAAGTAAATAACTCGGACCATATTGAGGGCAGGTTTTTTCAAACATCTATTGGCATAGTTCTGCTTTTAATAAATTCAGTAGTAAAGCTCTCATTGACTTTAGGAAGAACTTAGAGAACTTCAGTCCTAGCTTAGAAATATTTTCTGCCACAAGGTATTTCTGCATGCCATCCACAGAAAGTAAAGAGAAAACTATTGCTAAATAGGAAACAATACTTGGATATGCATTAACCTCCTTGTTAAAAACACTACATCCATAATTTCCTATTTGGCAAGGAACTGAATGTCTCTTCTTTTAAATCTCTCCGGGGAATATTTAGCAGCCTAGCTGAATGGAATACACCTTTTTAGTTAATGTGCCCAGGCTTCTACTAGCACTGGTGGGACACTAGACATGCTGATTAGATTCCTAAACAATAAACTAAATCTCTCTATATATCACTGGTTTTGTCTGGAGGTAACAGACAACCACCTTTACACACCTGGTGTTTATTGTCCCTGTGTGTTGTCTTCCCACTTATAATCCTGGGATAGAATTGTCTGAAGTGATGATATCTGAGGGTGCTAAGCAATAAAGCTGATAAGGCTTGGTATATGTTCATATATCACTTTTCTCTCATCACAGCTCAATTTCTTTATAAAAAGCCCCTTTAACCACATCTCAGCTATTGTTCAGTGAGTGCCAAATGAAATAAACCACAAAATAAAGGTGAAAAAGAGGAGACTATACCTGCAAGGTCAATATTAATGTTAAGAATATATTTAAAATGCATGTTTATATGGCACTTTTGGCTAAAGAACTTCGATTATTGAGACTACTGGTGCATGAGTATTACAAGAATTAAAAAGAACTGAACAATCTGAAGCAACAGATAGGAACTGGACAGATGTGCAGCTCCCATTCGGGCTCAGGCGTGACAGGGACATGCTGGCAGGTGCAGCAGGCATGAGCAGATGACAGGCAGGTGCCACTGCTTCCTGATGGCACGCTCCACTATCCTTCCCTGGCTCCAGTGCCCGCACGTCACCTGCCCTGTGGGGACACAGGTCAGCCCTTAAATGCAATGGAAGTGCAACCCCACCTGCATCAGGCAAACACCAGCTCCAAGCCTCCTGTACTGCTTGTTCCTTCTAACATCCAGTAGGCAAGGAAGTGAAAACTATTTATCTCATGGGTAAATATACACTTTGATCAACACGAGCTTGGCAGGAAAATGTCAGTTGATAGCAGAAATTATTATTTTCTCTGCAGTAAGTTATCTCTGACTTTTTCAAAGCTGTCGTTTGCTCGATATTTTCGGAGAGGTTTATTACTCTCACTACTACCAATAGCTATATTTCACCTTCTGCAGTTTTTTTGAGCGTGGATTAAAAATTAACAGGTATTTTGTATCTGAAATTCCAGAGTGTCTTTTACCTTAAACATCAGGAAAAAAACTTTATGCTCTATAAAGCCTAAAAGCAATTGCTAACTGAAATATTGCTCCTATTTCCTCGGCGTTGAAACCTTGCTAATGAGCTACATGGCAGTAGAGGGGAGAACTTGCAAAAAAAAAGGTAGAGCAGGCTCATACAGCTATAGAAAACAAAAAAGCAAGATGAAAACGAATATGGATCCTCTAGTTTAAGGCCCTGCTCAAAATCTTGCCCAAGATTTTCTCTGTAGGCAAACTGCACCCAACGAAATGAACACATTTTTTCTGAGAAGGTAGAAGAGCTGCTCTAGTCGTGCTGAGGTTTGTATTTGTGCCAGTGATGCATAACAAAATTCACACAGTTATGTGAATTCTGATACTTGAGCTTATGCCAAATGTGAAAAATGTGCAGGGAGACAGATTCTAATAGGCCTAATAAAGATACCCCACTTGGTAAAGAAGAAAATGGGGGAGAGTGAGGCAGAAGAGCCATCTTGACTGAAAGGTGGATACGTTACTCTAAGCAAGTGTTTTCTTTCGTATCTTTATGAATTAAAACCAGCACAGAAAGGCAGAGCAAGTTGTCCATGCAAGAGGACCAACAAAACCTGAATTTCTTCAGAACTTCAGAAGATGATTATGGAAAGAGCAACAGATTTAGTGATGGGACTTTATAAATGTACTGTAAACAGTGACCAACTTCAGCTGCTGGGATGTAACTGTGTTTGTACTGATGCCTGATCAAATGCAAGACTTCACTCTCAGTAACAGAACGGTGGAGCCATACCCACCACTTCAAAGTCCTTACAGAAAATAAATAGGTTCTGAAGTACTGGACTAGGCATGCAGATTTGGGAGGCCAAAACACAGTTATTAAGAGAAAAGCAGAGTATGGAAGAATATGTTCAGCCTTAATATGCAGATTTAATATAAACAGGTTCATTTGCTGCAACTTTCTCTTGATTAACCATGAAAATTTTTTGAAACCAAAACTAATTTAGCTGCTGGAGGACTTGAACTGTTTCTATTTGAATTAGTTAATTTAAGATTATCATGAGGAAATTAGAAGTAAGTTACATTTCTGAGGTTGTACAGAGACTGAACCAATCTCGGCTCGCAATCACATCCTATAGTGCTGACTTTTGCTCCAGATTAGCCCGGAACACTTGAGGAAACCTGAAGACTGCACATGAGAGAATGGCCTGGGAAGCAACACCAAGCTCAGTCCCCCCTTGTTCTCTATCCCCTGCCAGTTATAATCTCACCTATCATTTTAAAAACACTTTGGACAGATGCAAATTTTGTGGGGATATAAAGCCCCGATTCAGTAAAGCATTTGGGAATGCCCTCAAATTCCACTTTATTTAATACCACCATACACCACAGAAGCAGGTTCTCAGTATGAAAGAGGCTTATCTTTGAGATCTTTACTATATTCTTACTTTTATTTCATGTTTTCCTCAATCCAATTACACTCCAATCAAATACTTGCTAGCAAACAGTCACACAGGTACAATAAACATACACTCCCCGGGGAAGAAAGGTTGGGTTTTTTTTTATATCAATTATATTTTGAAAAATATAGATAGCTCATAAAGCCCATATGGAGTCTGAAAAGTATCCCATCTAATGGTGTTGACAAATGTAGCCTGGCTTGCCAAATATGTCAGAAGATTGAAATTCTGGAATGTTCAGAATCTGGGTATTATTTATGCTTTTCTGTCTGCATGGCAAGGGAGAAAGAATATTGAGTTGAAATATAAACAGTAGATTTAGCAACACCCTTCTTAAATCTGTGGGACCCTAACCAAGATACCTATCCACTACTTTAAAACACACTGCTTTTTTTGCATGCATATGGCTAAGTATCATTCAGGAAAAGGTTCAAAGAAAAAATATTGTGTGGAATATTGGTATAATTCTCTATTACCAAACTAAAGCTGCTCCCATGACACCGTAGAGTGGAAAATATTCAAAGGTTCCATTCAACTACAGTTCTTGCTAAAGGTATTTCTGCCTGTCAAACTAGTTAAGTAGTTGGCTGAGTATTTTTTTTGTTGCAAGAAAAGCTAGTTAAGTAATTTGTGAAAGTATTTTGTAGATACTAATACATTTGTATTTTGTGATAGTTCATTTGCAATCAAATTGCAAAGACTACCCGGAGCTTACAGTTTAGGAACTAAAATGACTGTGCTCATTTTCTACCAGTGATACTTCTAAAATAACTGAAAGGACTTGAAAAATTGAAGGAATACACTTCAGTGCTTGACTTTCTTACATCTCAGACACGGCCAAAATGTTCCTTTTACAAGCAGCACAAAAGATGTAATTACTCCAAAGCAGACATTCTGGCATAACTGGGTATTTTATGGCAAAGCTATAAAGAGCTTGCAAATGCCATAAATTCCAGCAGTGATGTTTATGTCCACCCATTCATCTGCTGCTAACTCTGAGGTTGTAAATCTGATATACATTTCACTTTTAAATTCACCAGGATCCAAATTTCATTGACCAAATTTCCAGGTCTATTTCATTTTAACTGATTTTTCCCATCCCATCTTTGGCCAGAACTTTGAGAAATTATGTGATTCACAACTCTACATCTCCAATATTTTCACCTATTTAGAGAAATCTTAGGAAAACTGTATTTATGTTTATAAGTGATGAATGGCCTCTCCTGCTTGAGCAGTATTTTACACACATTACAGGTGAAAGATGATCTATAATAGCACTTGTAAACAACCAGGGCCAGCACAATATAAGAAACAAGAGTGCAAGCAAGACTGCTGGTGCCTCTTTTTCTCTCCAATGGCCTCAGACTGATGGCTCTCTGGGCTCTTTGCCAAAACCACACACCAGATTAAAATAGAAAGAAGGAAAACAGGCAACCTGGGGTCCAAAATTTAATGCTGACCTTATGTATAAGCTCTATGGGAGGCTTGGGCAAAGCAGAATGTTAATCTACCATATAAGGGGGGCACAAGGAAACTAGAAAAAAAAACTATGAGAAAAAAGAATGTATAAAATCTCTTCTCTATCATGTGCATATTTTGAAACCACCGATCTTGAAAAATAATCAAATCTTCATGTACAAGCATTCTGTTATTCTCAGGCAGTAATATGTAATGTGTGTTTTATTTATATGTCCACAGACCACTTTCTTTTAGCATGAGATAAACTATATATTTAATTTTTTTTATTGCTTTAACCCATTTTATTCAAACCATGGGCTTTTCTGTTTCATACATTTGTGGGTTTATGGATCTCATCAACTCTGATATACGGCCAGAAGGTTTAAAAACGAGGGCTGAAGCTCTCTTCATCCTATCAGAACAACAGGCTCTATTTACATTTGCTCTCCTGCTTCACAGAGCAAGTTAGGTTTTCTTCTGCTAAAACATATTTGCTGATGGACTCCTTTGCAGAAACAGAATTTTATTTTTTTCATCAACTTAAGCCTTCTTCACAGAACTGTTTACAAGGAGTTGAGATTTTTTGCCTGCATTTGAAATAATAACATCGTGTTAAGTCCAAAACTGCAAAGGAGCAAACTTTTAAGTAAAAATGTTGCAGATACTAAGTGTAACATATCTTCCTTGAAAGTGCTGTTATTAAGTTGTTTCTGAGGATCACAATTAAGTTCTCAGTGGAGAACGTAAGGTATCATAAACAGATTAAACTCTGTTTGTCTGTTTTGCTACTATAAAATCTATTTATTCATTAGCCACGTACTACTGTAATTCATTGCACTTGGATCCTTTGATTTTAAGCACAAATACCTAGAAAATTAAGCTATTAAATACCTATTGATACACTATTCACTAACTAATAAACAACAGCATAACTCAATGTTGTAAAACTACTAATACAGGAGTGAGTAAAAGCAGCTTAAGCTACTCTGGGACAGAATCTTTAAAATGAGATGCTTGAATTACAATGCTCAGAAAGCTTGCTTTATTGATCATTAGTTTTAGAATATTTATATAAGATATTCTATTAGTTTAGTCTCTTGCCCTTCCAGGAGAAAATTCCCAGGACATTATTGAGGCCATTAACCACATTTCAGAAGCAGAAACCCAAGAAACAGAGCATTTTTTAAATTAACCTCAAATGAATCTTCAAATCGATCGTGGTGGTACCACAAAATTACAGGTGGCTTATATATGAAAGGGGAAAAAAAAAAAGTATTTTTACAACAATTAATACAACACTTTCTGCTGGTAGAGCTTGACAAGTCAAGAGATACACAACGAACTGATAAACACCAACTGTTTTCCACTGGGAGATGCAAGTCATCAAAACACAGAGATTAATTTGAAGGGCAATGGGTGAAAGTTTTCAAACTGTTATTCACCTATTCACAACCCCTGGAAGGAGAAAAGGCCCAAATCTTTCCTCAGTATTCTCTTCAGAGGAATTTATTCTGTCTCAAACTACTACAAAAAGCACTACCATGAATTTCAACAGAATAAGACAAGTAATTGCTTTACAAAATATCCCGATGCAAAAACATCAGCTGCATTATATGAAACTTGTGTTGGTTTTTTAGCACAGCAGAAGGCATTCTGGGTCAGTGCATGAAGTGCTTACAGAAGTAGTAGTGATGTCAGCTTGGAAAGCATCTGCCAGTAGCACGAGGAAGTCAATTACAACCACAATCTACCCAGTTCATAGAGTAATACATGACATGGTGTAAGGCCCCTTCATGGTTTGTAAACTTTTGTTGTCAACAGTGGAAGAGCAGCCAATAGCTCAACTTTGAATCAGTAGAAGTAGCACACATTGACCAATGTTTGGATGCCACGGGCAGATTGATTTCACAGAACCACACCATAAATGAATCACAAAAAGACATCTAAATTCAAAGGGAATAAACTTCCAAGCACTTGGGAATAATACCAGTAAGTGGACCTGTAATTAGTTGAAACAAATTGTTTCAACACTTCCTGCTTATGCTTGGCTTCCTTTATGCTTTTGCTGAGTAACTGCCACGACACACCTGATAAAATAATGATACTCACAACACTACGTGCCATATTGTCTTGGACAGAAAGAAATTGTACATTTTCTACTGTTAGCCATTTTGCCTTCATCTCATTGTTTCCTTTTTATTACGCAGCTCTAACGCTTGATGAGCTGCAGAACAAATTTGTGATGAAGTTGGAAAAAAAAAAAAGAATCAATACTGGCTGGACTTGATCTGTTGTAATGAAATCAAATCATGAAATTGGAATCAGGTTTTGTTATTTTGGTCCCAGTGCACTAGACAATAAGAGATAGCAAAAGGAGTGGTTGGTTTACCTTGTTGTCAGCAAAAAGGACTTTTAAAACTCTAATGTGGACTGTTGTTCAAAGGAACATTGAATTTACTGGAAATGCAAGCAAGATTTTCAGTGACATGAAGCTTTCAACCATTTCTAATGCTTTCCCCCTTATTTCTAAGTAAACCCCCAACTCAGCCTTTGCCATGTGCAGTCTGTGCTGTATGCTGCTAATATTTTTAATACAATCTCAAGCTATGGGACTGAAAATACTCTTGTATAATTAGGCACAAAAGAAGATGGTTCTACTGCAATAGCCATCTAGGAACCTGCTTTTCCACATAAGATAGTAAAGGGATTTTTTTCATACACCTTCTGTCCCAAAACACTATCTTTTTCGGGAAAAAAAGAGTGAAACAATGCTGGAAGACATGAAAGAATCTGAGACTAATTCACTAATCCTAGGACTGCAACAAACAGAAAACATCCTTTCTATTTTACATTTGTACTGGATCAACAAATTTACACATTCACATGACCTGTAGCACATTAGAAGTCTATATATTTCACATGACCCTTCTATCTGAAAAAACTTAACGTAGAATTTTCCCCACAAGTCTTTATCCTAAATTGATCATGAACATTTGATATTATTCAGTTATTCCAGCCCATACCTGCAAACCTGCCAGCTGAGCAGACGACTTCCCTTTGAGGCAAAGAATGAGTGCCAGAAACGCCTTTAAGTCCTCCAGAGAGAGGCTACGGACCTAAAACAGATGAAAAAACCAGCATATGATCTGAAGACTCTAAGGAGGAACTTTCTGAACATTGACTCCTCTTGCTCAACCGCATCAACCTTAAATTAATGACCTCGTGAAGTTATCAGCACCGTGAACACAGCACCTAGAAAAAGACACTTAAAGAGAACAAAATACTTTCAGAACTTGAAGGAAGTACAGACTCCAATATCTGTGGATAGTGTATATACATGGTTTTCCACACACCACACCAAATGCCCACCCTTCATGTATTCTCTTCTCCTTTTCCCTTGGAGGTTCTTAATAACACAAAATTTCTTCAGCTCCATAACACTAAGCATAGCAAAAAAAAAATGGGGTTTAAAAAAAGACAAAATTGCTTTATAATCAAGCCTCAGAATAAAAAAACTCCTTAATAAGCCACGGATGTGATGATCATTAGGATTTCTTTCAAATGCTCACATAGTTACCTGTTAGAAACTTTAAAAATAGTGTAAAATATTTCAATTGCCTAAAATTTCAGAATTTAACAAAACACATTTGGATTATTTTTTTTAGGCTACATATTGAAGTGGGAAGAACTCCAAAATGTAAGAAAACTAAACCTAAAATGTTCAAGTGGGAAAACATGAAGCAAACTTCTAAATTCATGTAGCAGTTCACTCTAAATACTTCCATCAGAAAAGGCAAAATGTTATTCTGAGATTCTGTAAGAGGCAGATGGTCACCTTGGGAGAAAGACAGCACCTCTGGACAAGCTGGGCTGATCCCCTTTTGGTACCTCTCCAGTTCTGATCACTTGCTTCATCTTATTAGAACATTACATATTATACACGTGCACCAAGACCAAGTCTCTGTTACAAATGTTGAGGCTGTAAAGAGGGCTCGGAGTGAGATCTGTAAAGCATCACAATTCTTTATCAATTACAACTTGAGAGATTTCTCTTGCAAAGTGTGGAAATGTGCATTGTGGGCTTGCAGCAGAGCTAAAAGGCTGCCTCAAACTCTGCATTGCCTTTCTTTTAACAGCTTGATTGTTGGAGAATGAAGAGTACATCCCATTCCAATTGCTTAAGAGTTTCTATTAAGTCTATTAAAGACCTAAAAGTGATGGAGGAAATAAAGGATAGAAAAATTAACAAAAAAAGCATTGATGTAAATCAGTAGAAAAAGAAAACAACACTAAGAAGCCATCTATAATTTATACATTTATTGGCTTAGGAGGAGTAACCCTTTCTTTCTTCCTCAAGATAAAAATTATTCCACCACCATTAATTGTTTTCTTTTTTTTTCATATCAGGTTTTGCTGGTAAAATTCTTTCCCCCCTATGATGCTGTTAAAACTTGTCCAAAGTACATGAATGTGAGGGAAATCAGGACAGGTTTAAGCTTTCAGAATGCTCCTTTGGTATTCATTAACTCCACTTGGCTGCTAAGATCTGATAATGGTCCCACTTTACCCTGTCTTTCAAGACAGGTGTCACCTTTGTGCAGACAGCAACAAGAGAGGGTTATGAAACCTGCACATTTTATACATTGCAGTAACAGAAAATGTGACTTTCATCTACAAAACAACTCTTAATGCTTGCATCATTTTGTCCTAAATCAAAGACAGCTTGCCAGTACAGCAGTGAGGAAAGGCACCAACCAGAGCAGATCAGCCAAAATGCTTCTGAATATCAAAACACTTCTTTAGAGAAATATTTTATTCAGGAAGGAGTTATCAGATTTCTACCAAAATTCTAAGAGCTTGGAAGAGAAATTTCCCCTATCTTTGAAGGCTTCATAGTTTGATATTTGAACTCCTTTACTCCTTTGCCCAGTTTTATAGAAATACATTACTTTTTATTTTTTTCACTATTTTAGTTCTTAATTTGGAGGATATTTGAAAAGTACCATCACATTACTCTTCAAATCAACACTTTCTTGACACAGTTAAGATATGCTTGTTGGAAATTTTTTCTCCCATTAAAAACAAAAAAATGTAGCTAAAGTTTTCATTAAATACTTGCACATAAATTATGAAGCCAGATGAGCTGGTCAGGATGCTCGTTCCTGAATAAACCTAAGGTTAGATTAAATGATAAGTAATGAAGCTTCTAAGTTTATTTCTCCCTCATATCATCTGAAGGAAATGATGCTGGCCTGCTTCAAGGCAACCTACAGTTGCTCAATTTAAATTACCTTTGGGGTGACAACCCACCTCCCTCTCTAATGGAAATATTAAACTAAAGGGTAAAGACAAGAATTAGGTCACATTTAGCAAGCACTGTTTTCTCAGCTATAAGCTATAATTCTCGTGGAAGACACGACTGGCAAAACTATTTTCATCTGTTTTGAACATTAGCCATTTCAGAATCATAATAGGATCTAAAACACACATCCCTAACAATTTTTTACCATTTTATTAACGTTGCAATCAAGGTTTAGTAAATCCACATTTCTCTTTTAGGTGTTCTGTCCTGTTACTCCTCTTCTTAATTGCACTAAAGAAAACCTTCCCCCCAAAATTTAGTAATCATGTAATGTCTCATACACCAGCATGTATGTCTGTTACTGAGTGAAGTTTGAAAAAGCAAAACAAAAAGCAAAATGCAGTTCAGTGTGTCACAAAGTTTACCAGATTAGATAAAGGCATTCTCATTTTCTTATCCTCTGAGATGCTTGTGCCATCAGCAAGTACAGACAATGTATTAAATACCTAAGAGGAATGTAAATAATGAAGCAATATTGTATTTAATCTTGCATTCCTTTTTATTACAACTCAGGTAGTCTGGAGTTATAATAGACATGCTACCTAATGATCTCCTATTACTCAGAATTTAATGAGAACAAACGAAATTCTGTCCTGAAACTGAGTAGACTGACAAGATGGTGTGAAAAAGCAGTGAGAGATGACTAAATATTTATATTGTCTGTTTGTACAGCCTGCATAGTCACCTGAAGGAATGTCTTCTTTTGATGACATAAAGGAAACACAAGTAGAGAAGTGTTAATTTGCAAATGGGTCCAAAACCTGTGGGAAATCCCTCAGGTTATGCTCTCTCTGTTAAGCCACCCGAGGGGCTTTGTCATGGGCATGTGAGAATTATGATTAACTACTAAAAAAACCCCACGTGTTTCTGGAACAGGATGATGCATGTTAAAAGGAATAATTAAAAATACTGTAATGTGGTATTATTATATTCCATAACTATGCCCACAGTGAATATTAAGAGAAAAATCCAGCACAGGCAAGCAAGAAAGAGTTTATTAGTTATATCACATCTATCAGGGCTGACAACTGAGGAAAAAGCAACTGTCCCAGTTACCTGCATCATAAGATAGATCATCAAGCAGCAGGATGCTGCAACAGGTGCTTCTAGAGCTTGGAGCTCTTCCATACCATTGTGAAGGTGAAAGCATGCCAGAAATGTACTATACCGTTGCTTTTCCACATCAGGTCCTCTGGCAAACCACAGTGTTTTCAAATTAGGTGTTCCACCTACCAAAGAAATCCATTATTTTATTTTGGCAGCAACAAGATAAACCACGCCTACCTCGTTACAAGTTGAAAAAGGAAACAACTGATCTACTTTTGGCACTTGCAAGGACCACGGAGTGGAAAATAAAATGTATTTGAGAAAACTTGGCCTTCAAAAATAAAAAATTGACAAAAACATTTAAGGACCTGTAATTGAAAGAAATTGTATTAAATACAATGTTTAAGCAGAGCAGCCTGAAGTCAATTGTTACAATATCAACAACTCTGAGACAGCAGGCTTTTACTCTTTGCAAGAACAAGGTTTGTCCTTTCACTTGGGGATCCACAGCATCACATCAAGTTAGCTTCATCATCAAATAGTGATTCAGCAGAAAACAACCATATCTGATTCTTCTCTCTCCTAGAGAGAGCATATCAGGAGTCCTTGAAGGATCCTCACATTGCCTCCCTTAAGATCACCCATTTAATGAACAAACTGCTCACCTATGCCATTTGCTGGCAAAGGCACATTCAAAAACCAAGGCTATCTGGTATTTTGCACTCCTGAGGCTACTGTGGCAAAGACACAAAAGAACTGTCATCAGTTATGTATAACGGATCTTTTCAGACCCTGGTCTCTAGATCCTTAATATTTACCCCATGTTGCCATCTCCCAACTTGTGAACTCATGTAAAATTTGCTCCACGTATAAATTATACTTAATACATTCTCAAAATAAACACTAATCCATGTGAAATAACAGCACAGCTGTTTATACTGAAAAATTCCAATTAAAGACAGAATCCTCCCATAAAGTGCTGCTGCTTCTGTAGTTAAATAAAATGAGGTGTGAATTTTAAACGTGGACTAATTAAGCTACATTTGGTAACACCTTTTCCTTTTTTTGTGTGTGACGTGCAGCAGCTGTAGTCCAGTTAGGAACACTGGGTGATAATAAATGGTTAAAGTGACAAGGTGCTGAAATCTACATAGACAATGTTTATTTAGCCAAGAAGGCCCATTAACCAAATGGCACTAATTCTTTGTAGAGGGGGAAGCCAGGAGAGAAGTATTTGCTTTCTTCATCTCCCTGATGGATGTTTCTTTTACTATTTTTAAGACTAATTCTCCTGTGAGAAGTTTTAAACATGTAAATAACGACCATCATAAAATCTGTAAGATTCTCACTTTATTTTGTATATGTATTAAGAAAAAGTACCAGTTGCCTGATTGGAGTTACAAATGGAATTCAGTGACAACAAATGCTGGCAGTAACAGGCAGCACAGTAAGACTCAGATTACTGGCTTTGATACTGATAATTGCTCTGCCTTAAGAAAAAAAAAAAAGAAAAAGAACAGCAGAGACTGACTTCCAGGAAAAAAAAAAGCAGATATAACACACATTAAACCAAAACCAAGCTAACTTTTCCTGCCAAGGCTAAGCAACTTCATTGTGTGAGGCAGTTTTTACATAGGTATGCTCAAACAGTTTTGGTGCTTTCTGCTTTTCAGAAGGGTCCAAATCAGCTATATATGAAGAGATAGGCAAAGAAACAGTTAAAGGAAAGTACTCCTACCATCTGTACAGCTGTTTTTTTTAAATGAATTGCATCCAGAGGTATATCTAATATTAGAAATCCTTCTTTCTTCAGAGTCAAACCATGAACTACATCAATAATCAAGTTCACAAATCTATATCGAGAAAGCTCAATAAAAAATTCAAGACATCTCTTCCACAAACAGTTTCTTACACTTTCAGAAACAACATCTACTTGTGCCTGAGAAAAAGAGGTACTGATGAATTATGAGTTATTTACTCAGGGAAAGAAAACTTGATGCTATTTCCTTTAGCACCATACCAAGCAAAAGCATTATTTTTCTGAAAGGATTTCTTCTACAAGTAATTAAATTCTGTGTAATATCCAAGAGTCAGCCACTGTATCAACTCTTAAATGAAAGGTAAGTAAAACAAAGAAATACAGTGAATTTTAATGACTCTCCCATCATCCCAGAGTCAACAACAGACCTAAGATTCATATACAATAGACCCCCAATATACAATAGATCCTCACTATGCATTTTATAGCAACTAGAAATCATTCCTGAAAGAGAGAAATTTACTTAAATAAGGAGGAGAAATATTTTACTTTCTGGACACATCTAAATATTTACTAAATTAACCTGAAAAAAACCACCAAGCTAAGTAACAGAAGGAAACAGAATAACAATAACAAAAATATATATAATTGATACTAAACTGTCACCTGCAGGCTTTCCAGATGTGAGACAGTTCTGCTGGTTTACATACACACACACAAAAAATAAATCAGTGTGAATTCTACCATTTTTTTTAAAGATTAATGCTAAATATAAAGTATTTATGGTTATGCACATTGCAGTTCAAAGTTTGGAGTTTTAAATCTAAATCAAATTCGAGAAAGTCAGGATTTCTCACAGAGTTTCAGCACACTTCTAAAGCAGTTGTGCTGATCAGGTAATAATATTTTTTTCAAAAATGATAAACCAAAGAACCTTTCCAAATTAACTGCATTTGTGATTTTTCAAATAGTTTCTGGTTAAGTTTTTTTTTCTCTTTTTGAGTAACCTGATCTTGATCGATGGCTTTGAGCTCTCACTTCCTATAACAGCTTCTTTAAATTTAGCTCTAAATATGATCCCTGGCTGAAAAATGTGATGCGCTGTTGGGAACCTTATTTGGTGAATTAGAAAGTCATGCTGTGGAAAATAAAAGATGCATGAGCGAATGAAAGGCATACAAATATGGACTGCAAAAATTCAAAAAAAAATATTTGTTCACTGAAGGAATGACAACAGAGCACTAAAAATAAACACTAAAAGTCCTCCTCCCCTTTTTTAATAGTCTGCTTAAACAGCTTTTCATTACTGATTTAGTAATGGCTGAGAAAATGATGGTTTTATAAACTCCTCTTATGTGGTTGCTATAAACAAACACCCAGAGGGATTTTAAATCCTGTTTCTTGTCAACATGAAGGTGGGTTCTATGCGTAGCATGTTTCACAGAATCACAGAATTGCAGAGTGCTTGGGGTTGGAAGGGACCTTGAATGATCATCTAGTCCAACCCCCTGCCAGAGCAGCATCACAGGAACACAGCCAGGTGGGTTTTGAAGGTCTCCAGGGAAGGAGACTCCACAACCTCCCTGGGCAGCCTGTTCCAGTGTCTGTCACCATCACCATGAAAAAGTTTTACATTTACACGAAACCTCCTTGTCCCAGCTTGCACCCACTGCTCCTGTCCTATCAAGACCAAGTTTGCAGAGCAGTAAATCCAGACTAGATGAGATTAAGTGACTCCTCTCCAGAAAAGGAGGAAGATACTATACTATCTGGGAAGGAAAATGCCACAGAAATCCCTACAGCGTATTCATCATGCAAACTGAAATGTAACTACAGAAGTTACTACATTGAGTGGTGTTTGCTTGTTTTACCCATGCATGCTCCCAGGCCATCGTATGCTGCAATACAACAGTTGTACAGCACAGACTGGTCATTTCTTACCCTGCATATTCATATCCATTTGGAAACTTTCATAGGAATTTCATGCTATCATCAAGTCAATTAGATAATCACTCTCCTAATATAGTAGAAAACTACTGTGTATCAAATGAAACCTCGTTTGCACTTTTTCTGTATAACTCATTTCTTGCCAAACAGTTCCTTTCAAAAGAATTTTGAAAAATCTAAAGAGCAGCTGTATTTCCTTCATCCTTGAATTTGACATTCATTTCATACGAAAGACTCAAAATCCTGTGAGCTCCTGGTTCACAGGATAGCAGGTGACTAGACAGACCAAGCTGTGAGAGTAAAGCTAGAGGGGTTGTGACTACCATAGAATGGACAAATGAAAAATTAGAAGGATTTTCCCTCTGAAATAACAACATTAATGCAGTGCTGGTTACTTCCTATGCTAAACTTGCATCGTACGATACCACTGAGTGATAAAGAGATGAGTGACATATACAGTGGCCAATCTTTTCATGGAAGTGTATAATACTTCCCTGTAAATGTAACACATTCCTCATTCCACTAATTTCACTACAAGTGTTCATTAATGTGTCTTTTACCAAAGGAAAAAAAGATAAACCTACACAAACTATTTGATGATTAAGAAGTAGAAACAGCTTCACAGCAACAGCCTAATTACTTTTTTTGATTGCAAGCAGAATTGTCTTTTTGGGTTGTCACTGGTGATCTGAGAATGACCTTTTTATATTCTCCACCAGTCTGGTTAACATATCCTCTCAAACAGCTTAATGGAAGAATTTTAATATGGCCCTACACACTACTTATCCCAGCCTCAGAGCAGTATTTAGAACCTCTGTGAAACTGTCAGCATTTTGAGAAGTGATGTTTGAATAGCACTGGGTTTAACAAGACATGGCAATAAGATGGAGCTCAAAGCTGAATCCTGTTAGAATTACGAAGAGTAATTCAAAGCAATTACAGGCATGCAGCATTTCTGCTTCAGCTCCCTGTTCCCCACGGTTGGATTCCATATCAAATGTGGGGAAGGATTGTCTAACCTGATTTGAGGGATGACATTATTTTAGTTCAAATTTAATAAAAATTATTCTACCTGGAATAGATGGTTCTACAGGTTTGATCAGCTCTGGCTGATGGAGAGGATTTCCAAAATAGACAAACCACTCCTTTACCAAAGGGTAGGTTCCACCTAAAAAAGAAAGAATTGGATCGGTAAGACAAATGCAAGAGTTATTGACACTAGTAAAAGATGGAAGCAGTGCTGATCAGGATTGTAAAGTAATAGAAGGCACTTCATAATAATTTGTTTGCCCGGCTTCTTTAAAAACAAACCAAGAAAAATTAGTTTTAGGATCTTTAAGACAAAATCATCAGAACAAATGAAGAGAGTTTGAATTATGTACTATAAACTTCAGTTTAGAGTTTGGAACTTTGGCCAAAAATGTAAGTACAAGAGTCTGTGGAAAGCATTCTAAAATGTCTTTCAGACACTTTTAGGCCTTCCCATTCCAAAGCAGTTTGGGAAAATATGGAGGCATCTGTCATAGCTTAGGGAACTACACGAGCTACCTCAGCCTCTCAGAGCTGTCACACTGCCACATATACAGGCAGTCCTTAAGATGATTCTCCTCCCAACTTGCCCTGACATTTCCTGTGTCAGGGTTTGAGACAAAATCTTTATAAGGAGGCCTTGATGGCTATTTGAAAGCTGACAGCAATGGAGTCATCCCACCGTCAGATGAACTTTTACAGCCCATTGTTCCAGACCTTTTATCTAGTACAAAGGGATTGTTTATGCATAATAGTTCAAGTGGCTTCCTACCCTCTAACCCCAACTCTGCCCTGCCCCCCCAGTAGAGCAGAATGCCTCTTAAATTAAAAATTTCACTACTTGAGTTGTGCATCTACTTGATGCCTAAAACAAACCAAAACCAAAAAAAAAACACAAAACACAAATGAAAACACCCTCAGAAGCATTTAAGAATTTTTCAAATGCAATCTATCAAATTTCCAATAGTGGGATCATAATCATTCCAATGCAAGTCTTCAGAAAAAAAACACAAAACAAAACCAACCAACCAACCAAAAAAACACACCAAAAAACCCCCAACCCAACAACAACAGCAAAAAAACCCCCAAACAAACAACCAACCAAAAACACCCCAAACCAACAAACCCCAGAATCATTATCACTATTTCATGGACAACCCCCTCCAATTGAATACCCCAAAGTCACTTTCAGAAACACTCTGATGTTTTAGTATTCTGGTTTAAGATTTATTATGGAAATTACCCTGCTTTATTCAATCTATTCAGCTCCCTCAGCCTCCCAGATTTTAGCCTGGCTTCTTAAGGAAGCAAACTTAATACAATTAGGACATCTGTCTTATAATTAATTCATGGATACACTGCTCTGTTTCAATGAAATCTGACAGAGGAGAAGAGATTTCAAATGCATTAAATTCCTACACATTTTCTGGAACTGGTGACTTGGGTAACAGAGGAATCCTGTTAGGGAACCAACTGAAAGAAAGGAGGGGAAGTCAAGTTACCTGTTGTATCCTAACACACTGGATGGCAAATCAATACACAAGTAGTTATAGAGCTGAATCAAAGGTAGATGGGATTTGAGGAGAGCAAGGGGCAATAGAGGACACAACTGAGAACACCATGTATTGCAGGAGGGAGTTGTCAAGGACATGGGGAGAAGTAAGAGGATGCTAGGAAGGAGCAGGGAAATGTAAAAGCTTTGCTGAGGGGAAGCTGGAAGGGAGAGTCACTCTTTAAGGGTTCCACAATTCACAGAATGACTTATCAAAATGTCTCTAGATTCCAAATGCCAGAGAAAAGCTATTTTTACATCACCCATTGAGCTCAAGCACAGTAAAAAGGAAAGTCAACAGGACACCTCTAGTTTTGTTATGTAAATATGTATGAATGTTGGTACAGGACATGGTACCACACCAGCCGAGTGCTTTCCACTCTTACAGCCCCTCCATAACAAAAGTGTATTACTGTTCACATAACTTGCCAAATTAATACAGCTGAAAGCAAGGTCCTGTGAACTGACAGCACATTACCATGCTAAGAACAAAGTGGAGGGGTGATGACTAAATGCCAACCCTCCCTTCATGGAAGTATCCCTGGAAAACAAAAAACCAGTAATTTTTCAGACTTTTTTCCCCACGATGCATATACAGAGCATCACCTCTGAATTTTGAAATAACAGATTCTGAAGAGCTGTGGAAGCACTGCTTAAGCAGTCCATGGAAAAATTCACTACATGAAAAACACGAGGCACTTGAAAACGCTGTTATGTGAGCTCCTCTACACTTGCAACAATGCCAGCCCTCCTCAGTGGTCACTGGGGGTAACTGGCAAAAATTCTGCTAACAGACTGGTTTTGTCAGTTCCAAAGCAAGGGTCAGTCTGGTCTGCTAATGTTAGAACTGGGAGTGATGCCAGGAGTTCCAGGAGCTGGCCATGGGCTCAGGCTCCATTGCATAACCTCCTAATTGGCAATGGTCACGCAGGTGCAGGTATTTCCACAGACTCTGCTAGTGCCAAAACCTGCCAGTTTTGTTCTGTACTCTCCACACGCAAAAGAAAGAGCTCAGCTGGCCTAGCAAGGTGCATTATTTACTGGCATTTCCCCCTCCTTCTTGATTTTTTCCAGTAATACTGTTATTCTTTGAGAGATGCTACGAGTTGACAACGTATGCAATATTCCAAGGAATGATCAGAAATAGCTAAGTTGGTTACAAAGATATTTTTGAAATACACAGGCAACAAATGCCATGTTATCAGGAACACCACCAGCCCATAGCAAACCATACCAAAAGCATAACTTCAAAGGACACGACACCAT
The DNA here is from genome assembly GCA_027560015.1 of Chloroceryle amazona. Lineage (NCBI taxonomy): Eukaryota > Metazoa > Chordata > Aves > Coraciiformes > Cerylidae > Chloroceryle > Chloroceryle amazona. The sequence continues at coordinate 26,597 of JANHFX010015903.1, forward strand.
TCAGCTCCCAAGGATTCCTGGGTCTCTTAGGAACTCTTGGTAATCTCAACCTAGGCACTCAAAACTATCAGTTTCTTGTTTCAGAGTAAGAGGAAAGAGTTAATGTTATTTTTAACCTGTTCCTGGAGTGTGTGGATGAGAACTTTCTGACTCAGCTGGTATGTGAGCCCACCAGGGAAGCTGCCTCTCTAGACCTGCTGTTTACTAACAGAGAAGGACTGTTGGGTGATGTGCTGATCAGAGGCCATCTTGGGCTTAGTGACCATGAAATGACAGTGTTCTCAATTCTCAGTAAAGTAAGGAGGGGGGTCAGCAGAATCACTATTATGGACTCCCAGGGGACAGACTTTGCCCTGTTGAGGTCACTGCTTGAGAGAGTCCCTCGGGAGACAGTCCTGAAGGGCAAACGGGTCCAGGAAAGCTGGACATTTTTCAAGAAGGAACTCTTAGAGGCATAGGAGCAGGCTGTCCCCATATGCCATAAGGCAAACTGCCAGGGAAAATGACCAGCCTGGCTGAACAGGGAGCTTCACAAGAGTATCCAGCAATAGGACAAGAGGAAATGGTTTTAAACTGAAGGAGAATAGGTTTAGACTGGATCTTCGGAAGAAGTCCTTCAGCAGGAGGATGGTGAGACTCTGGAATAGATAACCCAGAGAAATTGTGGATGCCTGCTCCTCAGAGGTGTTCAAGGTGAGGTTGGATGAGCCTTGAGCAACCTGGTCTAGTTGAGAGGTGCCCCTGCCCACGGTAGGGAGGTTGGATGAGATGATCTCTGAGGACCTTCCAACCTAAGCCATTCTATGATTCTACCAGGAAGTGACATGGTTGAAACAGAGATAGACACACACACTGAAAATGCA
>JANHFX010015904.1:0-12177 GCA_027560015.1 Chloroceryle amazona
CCGCGGCCCCCTCCAGGCCGGGCAAAGCCCAGTCCCTCCGGTTTGCCCGCGGGTGCCAGCCCCAGCCGGCCGGGTGCCTCTCCCTCCCATCCTGGCTGGGGAGGAACCCGAGGATGCCCCCAGCCTCCAGCACTGGAGGTTAACCATCAACTGTGCCTAGCACGGCATCAAATCTGGAATCTTAATACAAGTCATTTTGCTGTAAGATGCTAGAGATCAAAATTCTGCCACTTATTCTACAGGTGATACAGCATGCCTTCATTTATGAAGTTCTATTTTCTACAGTAAAAAAATACTACCAAATCTTAGCTGATAGTAGTCAATATTTATCGCTGTCCCTTTCCTGAGCTCTGCCATCCTCATCACTGAAGAGGGAGTCCTGTAATTAGTCCCTTACCTCACCACTCTCAGAAGACGCTCCATTCACAATACCTGGATTTTATATAGTTACTGTCTCAAAGTAAGGAAGAGAAATAGGCAATGGTCTTACCTAGCACTTTTCAGGAAATTTGGACATCAACTTGCTACAGGCAGCTAGGGGCACTGGCACAGGGAGGTGGTGGAGTCTCCATCCTTGGAGATGCTCAAAACCCAATCAGCTACAACCCTGAGCAGCCAGCTCCAGCTGACCCTGCTTTGAGCAGAGGGTTTCACTAGATGACCCTCAGAGGTGCCTTAACATCTCAGTCATCCCATGATTCAGTGACCACACCACCAAGCTCCACACATGGAGCACTGCTGGGTTTTCAGATTTGGCAGTCACAGAAAATGCCTTGAAAATCTTGTGTCCAGAAGTCTTTCTGGAGAGATAGGCAAGCAAAACCTTCATGTTCCTCCAAAATAAATGCAATCCAATATGAATACACTTTGCAATTATAGTAGAAGGCTGGGGTTTTTTTCCCCCTTAAACTTGAAAGGGTTTCTCACCTTATAAAGCTCATCCTTCTCCTCTTCGACAGGCTCATTTGTACAAGAGTCCGAGTCCGATATCTCCAGGGAGCTGTCATCTTTTTCTGATCCATCACACCCATTGGTGGAATCACTATCCTTCTCCCAGTCGATGAACTCCAATTCATCTAAAATATTTGTAAAGAGTTTTTCTTAGCCACCATATATTATTCATAAGCATGAAGTCACAGTAATATTCCCGTTATCCTGAACTGGGGAAAAAGATGGCAACATTATTTTTTACATATGCTCAACTGATGTTTATCTGCTTTATAATCCTGAGTCTCACAGAAGGTAAATCCTACTATCTGACAATCTTCTGTGAAGAAAGATCTAAAAACTACTACAAAAAAATAATTCAAAGTGCCAGCCACAAAAAGGCACTGTATTTAACTTCGTAGGTAAGGGGTTTTTTTTTTTACGTTTAGTTATTAATTTTCCTAGGGTTTAATTAGGATTTTTTTGCACAGTTGCATTTTCCAAGTGTGCTTGTTCAGATTTAACTGTTCTAAGCAAATACCTCAGACAGTGACCTGGAACAGCTGAAAATTTGGTGTGAGTTAACATCAGCTAGAAACAGAAAGGTAGTTGAAACGCTCACCTCCTAAAACACCACCACTAAATACACAGGTCTGCACATCACACCTCTAAGCACATCTGACAGGATTGTTTAGGATAAATTAATAGAAACAGGCACAAGGACAGATGGAGCTTATAAAAAAACACACAAAAACCCAAACAAAAATGTCAGTAAACAAAGAGATGCAGAACTGTTCTTTCACCATCCCTATGACAAGGTGATATTTATTGAATGCAACTCCAGAAGTCTCCTTACAACTTCGAGGATCTCCTGAAGGCAGTGGAAGCCTGAGCTGCCATAGCAGCCTCACCACCCTTCAGGTCCAAGTGCCCACAAGGTACTGAGAGGAAGAATCTCATTGTATTTTGCATCAGTGAGCACATTCGGAAGAGGAGAGATGAAAGCTTTTTTGTTTTGCTTTTCTGCTTTTGTAAATGTTACATTTCTAACACAGAGTCACATACAGGGCAGGAGAAAGGAGCCACCTGCAGAACACTCCAGACACCTGCACTGATCCATGGAACTGTGGCACTACCTTCTGGACTTGGTAGTGATACTGTATTTTACATCACTAGTTTCTTCACAGAACTTCCAAACTCTGAAGTTGCCCAGACAAGTAAACACCCAGCTCTGGCATCACCTGCTTCATGCAGGTGAGTGTGTTTCTAACTACCATACAGCTTCATCAGAAAATGTAAACACAGACACTAGTGACCAGGCAGCACAGAGGTCACTCAGGCAAGCTGCATGCAACTTGTGACAGCAGTATAAATTCCTTAATAAGATATGAAATAATCAGTTGTAGCCTGTCATGCTCAAGTGCTATCTCTGAAGGTGAACTTCATGTGAAACACATCACCTTGAAAAAATAGTTTCTCAGCTATTATCTTGTTATATTTACAACGGTGCCTATAGATCCACACACAGGTATATAGTGTACAGGATGGTTACTTGGAAAAGCATGGAAATGTCAGTTCTTCCACTCCCCACTGCTTTGAGTATATTTTGGGGTTTGGAAAAAAAACCATGGAAATTATTGGATTTGCTCAGTACCTTCAAGCAGATGCATAATTCATCAGGGTTTCTTCATTTAAATGGAGAAACCAAATTTTACTATCTTACAAGAGGAAAAATAAGTCTGTGTATTGTCACAGAAAAAAAAGGAGAATTAAAGATAAAAACTTAAGATATACTTGCAGAAGATAAATGTGACAGAATGATACTAATGGCAGTTTAGAAAGATTCCTGGTGAGTATTAGATTGCAGTCTAGACAATTGACAGTCATTTCAAAAAGAAGGAAAGAAAAATCACTAGGGTTTAGAAAAGATGACCACCAGATATGTCAATCACAGTGTTAAATCAAGGACAAAAATATGGATGAGAGGAGGAAGACCTTTAATTTTTGTTTTAACCTAAGCAGCCTGTTTAACCAGAGTCACGCACAAAAAGCAAACCAGTCAATCCATTTGCTCAACCAGTGGTGTTTGAACACTTTGCCAGACATCCAGGTTGAGAGAGAGCGCTGAAATACTTCAGCTAGATCTGAAGTATTAGAGCTGTGTCTGAAGTATTACTAAGCTAACCTGATTTATTTTTCACATTGCAGTAGAGCTTGTTAGGATCATTTTCAAATTGTACGTTATCCTAATTAACACTTACATAATAGAGCACACAAAGATTTTTCTATCTTTAGCTACACTTTTAACATCAATTTCTTTCCCTTCTGTCAGCCCCTACTCTGCAAGTTAAAAAACCAAGTCCTGAGAATGAAACTCATGACTGTTTGCACAATACAGCTCACAAGGAAAACAAGGAATACTGTGTCCCAAAACAAACACGCTGCAGAATGCGATGCTCCCAGCAGCTGCAAAGTCTGCCACAGCTACTCCATAGATGCAGACAGCAGCATCACCAGTAGAATGGGGCGGGCAGAGAAAGCTCTTCACAACCCCACTATCTGGGCCACAGCACAGAGAAGGAACCAGTACAAGCTTTAATATATTGAAATAAATTGATGTGTTTTACTAAGTGGATAACCTGCCCAACTATGCTCCTTTACTCCAAGGTTTAAAGTTTTTTGTACATAATTTATACTATGAGCTTATTCCAAACTCAGATTGAATTGATGAAAAAATGCCAGCTGACTTGACAGAAATAGGATCAAATCATGTCATTTTGTCAGAACGACCTCACAGGATTTTCATTACAGCACCTGAAGTTGCAAGAAGGCTTCTTGACAAATCTGCTTGTGTCTGAGCTTACCTTCACTGCTACTGTCCTCTAACAATAAATCATGTCTGCTCGGTGATTCCTCTGGTGTGGAAGCGTGACTTTTCTTGCTGTGTAACCTTGGAAGCAATGTTTTATTTCCATCATCTGAGAAATCACTGCCACTAGAGGTCCATATTATGTCTTCAGCTTCTTTAGAGCTTTCAGCAGGTGCAGATCCTATTAAAAAGAATCGTAGTGTTAGATCACAGAAATGTAACTTTGTTAAATTTAAAATTCTTTAAAATTAAACTACAGTATTTTTTAACCAGAAAAAAGTTAGCAATTCTGCCACCAGGCATCAGAGATCAATACTGGGACATTAACTCACAGGTATTTCTTATACATGCACGCATTATTTTCATTCTGGCTCTTCACACTAAATGCTAACATTTCGTTTTATACCATGAGCCTATCACTCTGTCCTTCAGCAGAGTGAGGACGAGTAATGACTCTGACATAGTCCCCTACACAGTCCTAATGCTCCCACCTTTGCCCTTTTAAAATAAAGGGTGTCCTTAGAATTCTGGGTTTGGGATTTCTCTGACTTTCTAGAAAGAATAACAAATGAATAGAAGTATTCCATCAGCAGAGATTACTCTCTGGTTTTGTCCTGAGAGAAGACATTTCAAGCCTTTCAGGAGTAACAAAGAATAGCTGTGACAAAGAGCAACATTTAAATTCAAAGTACCTTTCTCCATCCCTTTTAATAACAAGAGCAAGGAGAAAAGGATTAATGCTTAGCATTGAGCATACAGAATTAGCAATCGTAGGCAGAATTTTCCAATTCCTACCATTACTAAAGCTTTTTAGGTAAATGGGAAATTAGACAATTACTGGGGGGTTAGAAATAGGCAAGAGAGCCCAGAAGAGAGAATCAAAAGCACATCACCTCCTGCAACACAGGGGTCCTTTTCAGAAATCTAGAACATCATGATTTTTAACCCCAAAGGGTAGACAAAAGGTGCCCAATAGGTCACCTATTCCAACAGAAGCAGCCCAGCTGATGGAGCAAGTAGAAATACAAAGACTGAAGAAGCCCCTGCCCCCTCTTTGCTTTCCTCTGGATCCAAAAAAGGGAAAGTAACTGGAGGGTGTTGAAAAATCCTCCTCCTTTTTATTATGCCTAGAGTTCTTTTTTTTCCCCAATCATAATATTAAACAGATTCAGGTTCATACAGAAGACTGAAAAGAGGTTGACAAAATTCTGGGTTTCTATCTATTGCTCATACTTACAAAACACCTATTGTCCCTCGTGACTGTTTGTCTCTAGCAGAAGAGAGAACAATTTCACCCTCTATCTAGACTGCTAAGGCTTGGTTTTCTTTCCCTCCTCTTAAAACTGAGGAAATTAAGTATCTTGTCCCTGCTAGAACATGCGCCGTGTACAGCACTAGTGATGCTTCTTTTACCTGCTCAAGAGCAATTGCTGAAGTGCCTGCAGCTTTGCAGGATGCAATTCTGCCACTTTAAGGGAATAGAGGTGCCCAAGCACAATAGCATCCCAACTGTGGCTCTTAAATTCTGATTAATCTAAATTCTGATTAACTAAATCTCAATCAAATTCTGATTACAATAGCAGGAGAAGAGGCAACCAGTATTTTAAACCAACTTCTACCTTGATAAAGGGCGAAACAAAGTGACAGGCTTCTGACAAAGATAACATGAAACCATTATTACATACCTGCTGCAGTTTCAGCAGATGTTAACAGGGATCCAAGATGCTTCTTAATCCTGGATTTCTTATCACTAGGTCTCAAGGACTACATTAAAAAGAGGCAGAGAGATTTAATCACCAAGATGTTAAAGGCTATTTTAATATGCAGTAGTACACTCAAAATTGTTATTTGCCCACTACAATTTAGTAGCACAATTTCAAATTAGTTTGTTTTCCATCTTCTACTAGACTGCAATATAATGAGTGAAATGATAAAACATGAAACCAGAAACAAAAAAGCTGAATTTTCATTGTTTTGGAACACAAACTTACTGTGACTATGAAAGGAATTACATCTGACCTTGCAAAGTACAAGAGACAGTATTTTCAGCATTAAAATGTCAGAAGTGGGCTGGAAGAGCATGCTTCATAAAGCACGTGCCCTCTTCAAAGGTCACAGAAAGAAGCACTCAGCTTCTTTTACTAAATCCCACAAGCTATGCAACACTGACTGCTCAGTACCAGAAGAAACAAACACAATTTGAAGATGAATTTTCAGCACAAAGCATTTTTCACACAGAGCTGGCTGAACATCTCTGAACGAGATCAACACACAAAATTAAGCAGAACTTGATATATTTTCCAAAAGAGCATCTGCACCAAGAGCCTCATCTGCAGGGTCATCAAAACTAGGATTTTTTACAGTGAATTCCTTATTGCAAAGATACTCTTTAGACCTAGCAAAAAATCTTGATGCAAACTATAAAGACTTTGTTCCATATTTTTTAGGGAATGCAGGGCTCCATCCCAGATGTTACATGACTTTTGTATCCCTCGGTGTATTACTGAAATTTTACAAGTGGTAAATGCCATCTAGAACATAACATATTAACCTATGCTCAGAAGATTACACTACCAAGTTAAGACAATGACCTTATGTAACCTTGCTTTCCATTTTTGTCTACTTCGACAGTCATAAGAATATGTTATTAAATGGGGAACAAAACAAAGAAGGGCAATACCTTATAAGTCAGCCAAGCATAGAAATTGGTTTAACTGTCACTTTGCATCTCTTACACCATTAAGCCAGCGTTTTACCTCCAGCACTGAAGTGCTCTGAAAACCATCCCCACACCTAAGCCATGCATTGGAAAGTGAAGTAGCAGCCCCTGGCGTCCTGAGATTTGATTTTTTCAGCTGTAGGGGTGTCTCATCTGGGAAGGGTGTGCAGTCTGCATTCCAAAATCGCTTCCGCTACAAGGAAAAACAAACCTATTAAAGCCCCTGTGTACACATAGTTCTTTTTTCAAGATAAATTTATTTAATCTAGACAGCTCTTAAATATTTTCTGAATATTTAAAGACAACTTCCAATTTTTACTGAGCTGGGCAGCAAAAAGTCTTAAACACTTGCAACCTTTTTTTTTTGCAACACTAATGCCACCACTCCCTATGCCACAGGTAAGTTGGATTTTTGATAAATACATTACTTTCTGTTGATCTAAGTTTTGGGACCTAGGGTTGTTTAGTATAGAAAAGAGGAGGCTGAGAGGAAACGTTATTGCTCTCTACAGCCACCTGAAGGGAGGTTGTAGTGAGATGGGTGTTGGTCTCTTCTCCCAGGTACTAGCGATAGGACAAGAGGAAATGGGCTGAAGTTGCTCCAGAGGAGGTTTAGGTTGGATAGTAGGAAGAATTTCTTTCCTGAGAGAGTGGTGAGGCCTTGGAACAGGCTGCCCAGGAAGGGAGTGGCATCAGCATCCCTGGAAGGGTTCAAAAAACATCCAGATGTGGCACTTCAGGACACAGTTTTGTGGTCACAATAATATTTATTAGACAGTTGGACTTGATGATCTTGAAGGTTGTTTCCACCTTAATGATTCTGTGATTCTAAGCTACATTTTAGTACCTGTCAGCTGCCCAGTGAAACTGACAGCACTGTTCTAAACAGGAACAGCTCAGTAAAACACACTTTGAGTAGATAATTCCTTCAAACTCTCATTTGATCTGATTTCATTCTCTGTTATGCAGAAGGGCAAACTAGATGTCACTGTACAGCTCTCCATTAAAAACCGACCAACCAGCTCCAGACTTTCAGCTTTAAGAGTTACATTTGTTTTCATAACAGTTTCCCTGAAAACAGTAGCCACAGTGTTGCCTTCCCCTTACATGGCATGCTGGAAGTCCTTTGGACAAGTCACTGAACAGGAGGTTGATTAGAATCTAGTGCTAATTTCATGCAATAGATTTTAACATCTGAGATTAGCTGAAGCCAAGAGAATTCCCTGTTATCGCATCCAAAGTTCCCTGTCAGATTCTACACCAGTTTATACACAAATTGATCTTCAGCACAGTAAACCCCTTAGCCCACTATGCTACTGACACTTCATCTTACATCATGTTGACTATATTGTCTGCCTGCATGTGTCTGGGTCTTCTGAAATACTTTCCCTCAAGCAACTACAGTTCCTACTTAAGAATTACTCCAAAGTTATGTTCATCAGCACATACATACAGTCACAGCCAGGACTGTAACATACCCTTTGAACTAAAACATATGCAAATAAAAGGTGTTTGGCAACTTTTGTCCATTTTGTAATCAATAACATGCATTTGTTTCCTCTAAATCATTTTCATGCTCACAACAGAACAAGTATTTTCCAAAGGCATACAGTGAACAGCATCTTGCTTCACCCCTCCAGTCAGCTGGTCCTGTTGCCTCATGGGAAGAGGCCAGAGTACAGCAAGCAGATTTTGCAGTTTCCTCTGATGGCAGCTGACCTTGCTCAAGAGCCTCTTCTAAAATTGCTGGGGGTATTTACACCACTAAGTAGCTACTACAAGAGGTCTATCAAAATCAAACTGCCCCCATAACTGCTCCCATGGATATACAAATGAGAAGTACAACCTTGAATCCTACATGGCACTAAATAAGGAACCCAAAGCACTTTAATGAGGACACGATGTCAAGTAAGAGGCTATGGCAGTTTAATCAAGGTCTAACATTATTACACAAGGAGAAATTAAAAGCCGCTTTCCTCCCAGTGAAGATGCTGGCCCAAGCCTCCATTTCCAGAGAGCTTAGACACACACCTCTGCTTTGTGCCATCCTCTTGGTTAAGGACTCCTGTCTCTGCACAGAGGAAAGAATAGATGAAGATACTAGTAACTGAAACATGTCTAGACCCTTTTTTTTTTGGTTTTGCAGCTCAATGTCACAGCAAAATCTCACTGCAGTTGGAGATGGTCACTTCACCTGCATGTCCCCCAGAACATAACTTCTGCCAGGCTCAGTTACCACTACAGCCAGCAATGCACCAAGCCTCACAAAATCAGCCACCACCACCACCCAACGGCTGTAGTTTGCTTTTTTTTTCTTTTAGGTTTTGTTTGGTTTGGGTTGGTTTGTTTGTTTTTTGTTAAACCTTCACCAGCACTGGAAGCCTGACCTATACAAACAGTTTTATAGCTTCAAGATGATTTTGCATGACACATTTTTCAGGCAAAAATTTACAGTTTAAAATGCAGTTCATCTAAGCTCATTTCTTAAATGGGACACTTGGATTTTGAAGAATATGTATCTCTGCCAGCAAAAGCACTACACCTTGCACACGGGGTTATGATGCACTGCTTTTAACGGTCAATTAAACACAGAAACAGTTGCAAACAAGTGAAAAAGCCACAGTACTGCATGCACAAAGACTTAAATAAAACAGGTTTTGGAATATGTTTCTATTGCTAGGACGCTCAATAAACATAGAACTAGAGAATTACTCTCAAGTTTCTCATGCATGTTACTCTTAAAACAATTAAATCCTTGACAGGCAGAATCCCTCCATTTCTTTATATCACGCAATACCAGCAGAGCAAAGAGCGTGGGATAAGAGGCAGGGGATGAACAGCAGAACGTGGCAGCTGAAGCATGGCCAGTGGTGCACAACTGTCAACCTCTGGGAAGGAAAGGTCATATAAAAATCAGCAGGATAACAGCTACATGTTAACTCCCTCTCCCTAGGTAAGAAGGGTTAGGATATGTATAAAAAGCATACGCTAATGCTTGACAAGATAAAAACCCCGGTCTAACAGAGTAGATTAAATACCTGGTTTTATGCTTAGATGGTGATGCTTAAATTTAGATTGCTAAAGTGCAATATGAAGTGGCATTGGGAGTGACTTTAAACAGCTGGAATATTCCTTCAGAGGCACCTGATGGTCATGGCTGTGACAGGCAAAAAGAGTTTTAATAGTTAATGGCTTAACAGAGAAGTGTTATTTAATCCTCCAGTTCACTGGCCCAGATCCAGGCAGGGCCGCTCAGTTTTCAGAGCAGCACTACAGGGATGTCTCAGCAAAGGTGGTCTTGTGACAATCCAGAAGCAACCGTAATCCCCTCTCGCCCTTCTCCAGCATTCACAAGGCTCTGCGTGGACACGGTGACAAGGAACAAAACCAGTAGAAAACTAGTGCTTCTTCCAAAGAAGTTTTCTACAACTGGCACAGCGGCCGAAGAAAGGCTACAAGGACCAGTGGGACCACTCCAGCAGCTGCTGGAGTGTCACCATGTCAGCTTAATTACAACCTGAAGAACCATCAGTGCTGCTGACAGCTCTGGTTATTAATTATCTCTGTCTCACCACATGTCCTGCTCCCCAGATACAGCAAAATCAGAGTTTCTGCTACCACCACGCAGCAATTTGTAGTCACTATAGTCACTGCAAAAAACTGAAGACAGTTCCTGAAGTCACAGAATAAGAAAGTAAAGTAGCATATCACCTACATCAGTCCTTCAGCTACTGCAAGTCCCTGGCAGGGAAGAGAAAGAGGAGGATTTATGATCATTGATATTGACAGCAGTGACTTACAGCTCTGGGCCTTTCATGCAGATACTTCTTCAGAGTTTCCCATAACCTCCACCACCTTAAAAAAACCTGAACAAACCCTTAAAAGATTCAAATCTCTCCATGCAAATATCTGAGATGAGCTTGGGAAACTGGACCTACAGCTTAGAAAGTGTATCATTTCAACATACATAAAGTAACATCTATGTGCAGGTATAAATGTAAAGCACACAAACGTATTTCTATTAAAAATCTGTAATATGAACATTGTGTGTGATAGAGTTACAGATACAAGTAGCTACAAAGTCAGGAGACATGCAATTGCCAAGGACACAAATGACAGCAGAGGGTTCCCTCTGGACAGGGGACAGGGCAGCTGCCATGCAGAAATGGGAAGTTTCAAAGGCTCTTTGCTTCCACTCCAGCCTGCTTCAAGGCAACAGAGAAACTACTATTTTAAGACCCTCATTTCTCAGGAATAAATATTTATAATGAAGCTAATCTGAAGGCTGTGCTATTCCCAGAGAAATACAGCAACAACAGCAAGTTCTCTTAATCTTCAGTCACAAGGTCAATGACCATCTTTTTCCTCTAGCATAAGAATGAGGTGCATTAAAAATACCTTGTCTAGTTTATTAATGTTAATCAAGTTCCTAGAAACACAATACTGGTGTTAAATTTTTTTGTAACTGATTCCAGATAGATTCTAGCATTATTAAAACACAGAGACAGACAAAGAATCTTGGGAATCTCTGAAAACCCTCACATAATAATAGTACTACTGAAATGTACTTTGTATTAATAACTAGAAACGGTACAGATAGAAATCTGCACCTTATCAAAATGATTAAAAGAGAGGGATTTTAGAAAAGCTTTCCCAAGATTAACCTATCAAAATTGTTTGGGATACAATAACAGTATCATATCTTTTTGTTATGTAACAGGCTGTGTTTTTTTTTAATGGTTTAATTAATACTTAGCAAATGGAGAGGACTGTTGCCTTCACTTGACCAGTACAGTTTTCACTGATAGAGTGAGGAGCATTATCTTCATCTGCTAAAGAAACTGCCATTATCAAAAGCTGTCATCACATTGCAAGAGCTGGCTAAACCGTGGCAGTTAAACGGGGAGTTTTTCACTAGGCAAACATTCCAAAGCTTTTAGAAGAAAACACATAGCATATCAGGATTGCAAGGTAATTTAAATATAGTAGGTTAAGACTGATGCTGACACTTTCTTCCATTAAAAAGAGTATTTAAATGTGGTTATATTTAAAAACTGGTGTATATTCAGCCCTTTTGACCCAGGTGCTACATGCTTTAGAATCCTGACCGGTCGTTTGAACTCCATTTGCATTTATAGAGCAACCAACAGGACTTGGTACTCTGCCTTTCAGCAGTCCCTCGGTATCAGCCTAAACCCTGCAAATCAGAGGCAGCACCCTAATTACTGCCCTGGAAGCATCACAAAATCCACCAGCCTGCCGAGGCGAGGACGCCAAAGAGTAGCACTGAACGCTTCGCCTCCCTCAACTCCCACTCACGCTAAAAAGAGCCGAGCTACTCGAGGAAATATTCAGTCTGTCAATTCTGACAACCTCTTGCCCTTTACCTTCCCTGCACTTCTTCCCCGTCTGCCATCTAAGAAAAGGCTGAATCACTCTTTCCCGCGGTACAGCTGCGCTCCCACGGTGCCACGACGAGGACAAGGTCAACGTTGCGCAACCGCGAGCACCTCGAAGCGGGGGAGGGAGGCCCCGGGGCGGCGGGCTGATGGCACAAGCCTCGCCGTGCAGCGAGCCGGAGCGACTGTAAGTTTTGGAACACATTTCACTATTTTTGAACCTTTCATCAAATGTTGTGAATGGCTTCTATGCTTTGCTTTAC